>CAUYPK010105706.1:0-56994 GCA_963574355.1 Loris lydekkerianus
TTTAACTATTATATGTGTGCATAATTTTTATTATATATGTTAAACATTTTATTGAAGTATAAAATACATGTACCAAAGTGTACATATCAAAGTGTACAGCTTGATAAATTTCCACAAAATAAACGCACCGTGTAACCTGAAAAAAAAAAAAAAAAAAAAATATCCCCTTGTAGATGAGTAAAGTTTCAAACACTCTAAATAGAAAGTACTACGAAAAATGATTGCATTATCCTCTTAATTGAAAAATCTCCCACATACATCAATTTATACAACATTTAAAAAATGGTTACCTTTGTATTCATCTTTCTTGTCCATATTGTTGGAAAAGGGAAAAAACTGTTGAATTCGGGAAAATGTCTTATATTTGTTTTGTTCTGCATTTTTTTGTAGCAACCAGATCAAAAGATTTTATGAACTCAATACATTAAACAGTCATGTTTAGCCACAAATTTAATTTCCAGCTAAATGAACTTGACATGCTTTATTCTAAGGGAGCATGCTGGCACACGTGAGTTCGTTCTCATCTGTGTGCTTCTGAAAAATGTAGTTGTATTCAGACCAACACTTTAAAAGTATGTGTTTTCTCAAATGCAGAGTTTATCTTGACATGGTATTTGCAAAGCGTGAACAGTGTAACCTCCTTTGGAATGCTGGCTTGTAGAACAGGAGTCCTATAACTTCATGAGAACGAGTCTCACAGACGCCTGCAGGCATCCTGAGGTGCAGTGAAGTAGGGATTAAGTACCCTTACTCGAGCAAGCTGCAGAAACTGCTTCTTCCCCTCAGACTGTATCCTTATCCACATTGACTTTACTTTCCAAGAGGGCAGTCATTCTGTAGTGTGGAAAAATGGAATCTACAACCACAAGTTCCTTTAGTGGGCAATGTGAATTCCAGAGGCTGGAAGACGCCTAGGCATGTTTGCATGTAAGCAACTGGTTTCAATTGGTGTCTTAATCAGTCGACAGAGCTAGTCCATTGTGTGCATTCTCTAAGTGTGCCATTCTAATCGCATATTCTCTGTCACTGTTCTCTTCGATATTTGTTCTAGAAAGGGTAATTCACTATTTATGGCATGCAGAATTCATTAATGTTTGTCACTGCTCTGACTTTTTTAATCACCAACAACATGTCTAACAGGGAAAAATGTGCAACTGTCATGCATATCACTTTGCAGTAGTTTAGTGAGTATGACACCTCTGATAAAGAGTGTAAATATTAACAGTTTAGGCACCAGAAAATAAACCCTTAATTGGTTATACACCCTACGCTTCTGGGATCTCCCTGAGTGCAAAGGAAGCCCATTTTCAATGGTTTCTATTAATTTCTATGTGGTCAATACATACAATGTGTTTTTTTGGCTTGACCTCATGTCTAGGAGAAAAACAAAGTCATCTGAGCTGGTTTCTGCATGACAGTGCCTCTTTCAGGCTTAACACACGGGGCTTTTCTTTTGAGACCAAGACTTGAGTGCATCTTGCCTTCTGTAAGAAGTGGTCAGAACTTCTTAATACAGCAAAGTTATTTTGGTGTTGTACAATTTAAAACTACAAGCTGAAAATGTCTCATTTTCTTTTAAAATCAATATTTTCAAAATCTTTCAACCTTGTCCTTTTCATGATAAAATGCCTAGAAATATTTTATTCACATTTTGGAGATGGTCTGCCCTGTGTTCCTCTGGACTTATGGACGGTGATACAAACTTTCTGAATAAAAGATAGGCCGAGAGAGATGGGCTCCTCAGCATTAGCAAAAATCTCAAATAAGAACAAAAAAATTAAAAAAAAAATTTTAGTTCGTGATAACTTGGAGATAGGCCTAGAGAGAGAAATAACAATAATTTATGAGAATTGTTATTTTCTTATTAACTTTGATTTGACTAGAAAGAGGAAGGCAGTCTAAAATCTAAAACAAAGAAACTCTCTAAATAACTGGACTCAAGGGACAGAACTAGGTCCAGGGACAACAACGCCATGTAGTTTCAGAGTTAGGACGAAGAGACATTTCAGTTCAATAAAAAGAATGTTTATCTCTCCAATGAGCTTACTTGGGGGATATAAAGTTTCTTGTTCCTGGAAGAACAGTTGATCACCTGGGAAGCTGTGTTAGAGGGGGCAAACATTAGCTGTGAGCTGTAATGCAGCTCAAGGGCCCTTTTAACCATTACTGTCAAAGGGTCTGTGGGGGAAGAAGCAAAATCTTCTTTGAGGCTCAGGTATTTCCTGTGTCTTATTCCAAGGTGGTTAGAAAATATTTAGACAGCCTCCTATGTGATATTAACAACCAGGACGTAATCTATAGCCATTTCCAAAGAGGGAAAGACAGCCTCCTAAATGATATTAACAACAGGACAATGTAATCTATAGCCGTTCCCGAAGAGGGAAGAAACTTTCCTTTTTCCGTCTCCTCAATTCTCCTTTTTCTCATTTCAAATTCTTCTCCTATAATTCTAAGAAGTCAGTATTATTTCTCCCCAGGGACGAAATGGGTCAATCACTTCTCCAGGGGTGTCTCTGATTCATTAATGGCTGTGCTATAGCAGGAAAGTAATTACAGTTGGAAAAAACCCCCACAAAACCTACATCCCAAACCTGAAGAACACAGTTTTATGGAGAACCAACTCTGAGTTACTGAGATTTCCAGTGCTGCCAATCTGGCAGGTCTTCAACACTACATTTTTAAAAATTTAAAAAGGAGAAAAATACCCAACCTGCCAAATATCACTATATTGTCAATAAAATCAAATGAACTGCTTTTTCGGGCTATTGGCCCCCAAGGAGAAAAGCATGCTGATTACTTTAAGGTTATCACAAATTCTTGAAAAAATGCTTTATTCCAGATATTTTTCACTCTCTAAAAATTTTTATTAAGAACGATCAAGAATATTCTATTAAAAAGTTGACCTTTGGGCTAAATTAATTATTAATATTTTAAACTAATATAGATTATGGCAACTTTGGAGTAGGATTTTTTTTCCTAGCATGCCCAGAGGCCTAGTAAAAGTGAATTGGAAGGTTATATATACTAGTCCTGTTTTATTGGAATAAAATTTTCCCTCTTCTGGATATTGATGTAATATTCATATATTTTCCAAGAAGCATTTATAGAAAACTCAATCTGGAATGTTGACAACTAAAAAGAAAAAGAAAAAAAAAAAGAAAAAATTCAACTTTCATATGAAAAGGAAACAAAGTATGATTATCAGTGAAAAAGTTTAGGTACTATAAAAAGGCAATCCAAAATACAGCTATCATCCAAAACATACAGAGCAGAAGGTGTTTCTAATGGGCATTTAATGAGGAATAAGTTGCTGAAACTTTAGTTATTGCAGTGTTGCCTGGAAGGAAATGAAAATGTGGGACTAAAAGTAAAGTATCTTTTGATTAACTACAACTTCAAAATCAAATTAAAACCTGAAACTGATTATAAGCAGAATGAGCAAAATAACGAAGTCTGAAAGATCTTTAGGGCTTACGCATGAGCAGTCACATGTGTCAAGTTCACGCAAGGGGACCTCATGTCCCCCAGGCAAGGTTGGTTATGCTTGTGTCTTTCTCCAGGGGCACAAGGTGAATACCAAGCATGCAAACTGTGAAGTATGTGGGCTGCTTTGTAAATGGTCACCTCTGAAGTTTGATGTGATGGTTCTCGAAGCAAATTATGTGGTCCTCAGTATACAGACCTTTCTTGAAGTACCATTTCATACAAAATGTATACGTATATGAGAGTTCTGATAATTCAGTTCATGAACTTGCCACTGTGTGCTTACATTGGTAGCACTGTACCAACAACGTGGTAAAGTTTCATAACCCCAACGTATCAGTGTCTCATGGTTGTGCTCCTGTCAACGTGTGGCAGTGTCTTGCTGAGTGTCGTTCATTACTATTGTTGTGTGTTTTGATGTACCATCACTAGAATGTTGGAGCTTGGATTAGAGCAACAAACAAACATTAAATTTCTTGTTAAACTTAGCAAGAGTGGAAACAAAATCAGGGACACGTTAGTTCATGTTTATGAGGATAATCATGCCATAAAGAAAATGGCAGTGTACAAATGGAAGAAATGTTTTTCCAAGGAGAGAAAAGCATCACTGATGAAGAGGGGTCAGAGTAGCCAGTGATGAGCAGAACTGATGAAGATATTACAAAAATTAATCAGACTGTGAATAAAAATCATTGGCTAACTGTGAGAAGCATAGCAGACCAAGTAAACTTGGATAGAGAAACAGGGAAATCTTACCTGAAAATCTTGACATGAGAAAAGTGTGTGCAAAAATGATGCTGAAGGAGCTCACCAATAAACAAAAGCAAAGGACAGGTGAAGTTTGCTAAGACCTTTTGAGAGAGGCATGAGACTGTGTGGGCTGTGTTATTGCTATTGACAAAACATGGCTGTGCTCATATTACCCTGAAACAAAGCATCAAAGTGCACAAGGAAAGTCAGCCAATTCTCCATGAAGAAAATTTCCATTGGTCCAAAGTAAAAGTCAAAAAGATGTTGCTAACTTTTTTTGATATAGAGGGATTGTTCATTATGAATTTGTACCAATTGGACAAACAGTTAACTGAGTTTACTCTTTGGCAGTGATGAAAAGGCTGCATAAAAATGTTAGTCAAAAACTATGTGAAACCTCCCCTGACTCATGGATCTTGCATCACAACGATGCACCAGCTCACATGGCACTGTCTGTGAGGGAGTTTTTAGCCATTAAATTAATAACTGTACTGGAAGTTACTGACAGTTATTTTTTAAAGCTTACAAGGGCTTTGTACTATGCCAAGTGATGTCTCTACGTGAGCTCATTAGTTCTCTCACCTATTCAGTGGAATTTATTATCTTATTTTACAGCTAGAAAGGGCTCTAAACACTTCCTACTTACCTTATATGGCTCCCAGGGACTTTATTCTTTACCAAAAGATAAAGGAAATATTGAAAGCAAGACATTTTGATGACATTCAGGACATCATGGGTAATATGCTGATAACTTTGATAATGATAGCTTTGATGGCCATTTCAGAGAGAGTTCCAAAATTTCTCTGAAGGGTGGAGTAGGCACTAGTATCAGTGCATAGCTTCCCAAGGGGAGTATTTCAAAGGTGACTGTAGTGATATTTAACAGTGAGGTATGTAGCACTTTTTCTAGGATGAATTCATAAACTTAATTGTGAGACCCCATATGTTTACATTATAGTAGAGACATCAAAATAATAACATCTTTGGATGTGCATAGACTCATCACTTCTTTTCTCACTAAATTTTAAGTAGTAAGCTCTGTTGGTACAAAATCCAGATGAAGACCCACCTGTGGGGGTTGAAAGCAGCATAAAGGTGGACAACACAGGAATGTGAGCATCTGGACAGATGGCTCATCAATAATTTCTAGACTAATCACATACAATCCATCTATTGATTCATTCACTTAGTTACCCAAACACTGGTTTCAGGCAATCACAAATGAGTCCACATAGAAATTATACTTCAAATTGTTTAGAGAAGTGATTTAGCACTTATCCTGAACCTGCGAACGTCAGTCTGAGAGATGGCATCATTATACAGATACCCCAAATGGAGTGAGGATCAGGGGACTCTTAGTCAATAAAAACTACTGGGGACCATAAACAATTTGTGTGGAGCAGCTTAATATTACAATTTTGGATTGAGATATTGGGAAGTTTCAAAATATAAGGGAAAACAACATTTTCAAATACAAGTAGAGGAAAATACTGCAGAAGTAAATGTTATTAACTATTCATATAGGAAAAAAGAATGTTGTGGCTGGAAGGAGCTGAGCATCACCTTTCAGAAAGTCAAGGACTGGGATTCACATTTAAGCAGGAAGATCTGTGTGCATTTGGCTGTATTAATCAATCACTCTGCTCCTCTGGCTTCTGTTCTGTGAAATGCAGCAAGAATATGGGTCAAACATGATAACTGTGAACATTGGAAATCAGAGACATGGGTGGCTCCTGTGGCTTAAAGGGGTAGGCGCCAGTCCCATATGCCAGAGGTGGTGGGTTCAAACCCAGCCCCGACCAAAAACTGCAAAAAAAAAAAAAAAAAAAAAAGAAAGAAAGAAAAGAAATTAGAGACACAAAGTATGACATTATTTCTTTTTTCCTTTATGTGTGTGTGTAGAGATGCATGTACTGTGGAGGTCTACTTTTGTTTCAGACCCCCAGCATGGCCAATAGAGTTGACCAGACTTTATACTACTGTGTAACATCAGTATTAAACTTTAATAGTATTTTATAGATGTTGACTTTTTAAAGACAACTAAATTGGATTGTAGCAGTAAGTCATGTTCTCCTTCACATCATGACAGTTATTTGTTAAAGCTTACAAGGCTTTGTACTATGCCAAGCGCTGTCTCTACGTGAGCTCATTAGTTCTCTTGCCCACCTGGTGGAGTCTATTATCTCATTTTACAGCTGGAAAACCTGGGGTCTAGAGAGTTGGAATGGTTTGCCTAGGACTGGTAAGTGCAGAGCTGGGGCTGCAGCGCATCCCGCAGGGCTCCGGAGCCACCCTATACGCTTCATTACCTCCATTACGACAAGACAGTTAGTTCAACTGCATTACACCCACTAAACTTGGATAAGGAATTGTTTTTGTTTTTGTTTTTGTTTTTTTTTGAAACATAGTCTCACTATGTCGCCCTCAATAGAGTGCCATGGCGTTACAGCTCACAGCAACCTCTAACTCTTGGGCTTAAGTGATTCTCTTGCCTCAGCCTCTCAAGTAGCTGGGACTACAGGTGCCCACCACAATGCCCAACTATATTTTTGTTGCAGTTGTCATTGCTGTTCAGCTGGCCTGGGTCCGGTTCAAGTCCACCAGCCTCAGTGTATGTAGCTGGCGCCATAACCACTGTGCTATGGGTGCTGAGCCAGACATCATCTATTTTACAAAGACAATAAGGTTACTAAATGTGGTGTTTCTCTTACTGTGTTTGGGGGATTAAACACACTATTGGGTAATTTAACCATGCTATTGTAAGGCCTAATTTCTTTCCTTTGGGAAGTTTAAGGAATCTTAATTAAAAGAAATGAGTAAAATGTTTTCTCTCTCTTGAAAGTCATCACCAAATCTAAGCCTAATACAATGTAAATCTATAAGGACCGATGTTCCCTCCCTCTCTCTGTCCTTTCCTTCCTTCTCTTTTTTCTTTGTTTTTCTGTTTAGTTTGTTGAAGTATTCTCAGAGCTTAGAGCAATATCTTGCATAAAGTAGATGCAGAAAAGTACTTTTGAAAAAAATATAGTAAAAAATGTTTTAGAATAAAATCTTTTTTTTTTTTTTTTTTGGATACAGACTCTCACTCTGTTGCCCTAGGCTAGAATGCTCTGGTGCCCGTCTAGCTCACAGCCATCTCAAACTCCTGGGTTCAAATGATCCTCTTGCCTCAGCCTCCCGAGTTGCTGCGTCTACGCATACCCACACAATCCCCCACCCAGGTGTTTTTCCTATTTTTAGTAGAAATAGAGTCTCCCTTTTGCTCAGGCTGGCCTTGAACTACTGAGCTCAAGCAGTCCTCCCACCTTGGCTACCACAGAGCTAGGATTATAGGTGTGAGTCAACTCGCCCAAGCCCAATAATCTTGATTTAATCATAGCATAGTGCCACCTTAAGAAATCCTGCGAAATAACCCAACTGCATTCCATTCATCATCTAAGGCCACGGGTGTCTTTCAAGTCAGACGGGATCAGGTTTGCACCTGAACTCGAAGGCTTCATTGTTTGGTGCAAACATGCTAATGTAGTCTCAGTTCTGAGTTTCATGTTTGTTTTCATTTTCCTGTTTGTACCCAGGATTATATCTGGGAGTATGGTTGATTTAATTTAATAAGATAAGATAGAGAGAGAACACTCAGCTCAGTGCCTCACACACAGTGATGACAAATGTCTGCTTCTCTTTCTCTTTATGACTTAATGACATGTCAGCTTCTAATGCGCCTCTGTTGATATTTGTAAAATTTCTGGACTAACTGTGAGCGAGTAATGTTAGAGAGATGGGAAGAATTCTCATTAGTTTTAACAAAATGCATTATCCCCAAATGCTGTAATGGATTTTCCATTAATAAATAGGGCATTCGCATTCCAACCTAGAAAACAAGTAGCTATTCCTTTGTTGTAAGATTTCATAAAATATATTAGTTTTGTCTTAATTTTGTTTGACTTCAGCCTAAAAGATAATTTTAACATAAATAAGAAAACCACTTTAAAAAAAAAATCATGTGTAACCATCAACAGCTGAGAATACTAAAGTTTCTGGGTCTGGATACTTTATACTCTCATTTCTTACAGCCATTTTTTGTTGTCATTCCATCTACTTGATTTGAAATGACCACTGTGCATATGTAAAATTGCTTCTGGGAGCTTCCTAATGTTTATCCCATATTGTGTTACAATTACTTTTGGCATCTAGACGCAAAATTTGCCTCTCAACCTAGACTTAACAGTTTTTTCTAATCCTCTGCCTTTGAAACAACATATTGGCAGATTGTTTGTTCTTCTCTGAGGTTCTGGGAGTTCCCTGGAGTTTTAAAATATACGCTTTCTCATAAGCCTGGTGTGGAAGTTACTGTTTTATTTCATCTTCCCCAAATGCTCCTTGCTTTCTGCTTCAGAATGAATTCTCCACTTAGCTGGAGGCTCTCCCGTTATTTCTATCTATAAGCATCTCTAGTCATTGTCTACTGTGGTCAGACTTCTTCCAGAGCTAGTCTAGCTAACATCTGTAACCTCAGTAAGACCGGGGCAGCTTGGGTCTTCTTTCTGGAAGTGCCACATGGACCCAGCATTGGGTGTTTTAGACAAATTGCAGAGGGTTGGATTTTTCATGTTTTATCTTAGTGTTTGGAAACCTCCTGCCCCCAGGTTTGGTTTCTGAATGGTGCCAGGACTGGAGTCCAGGTTCAGATTTCCCCAAAGTCAACAGCCTGATTTGCAGGTGGGAGGAGAGTAATGGACTGAGAAACAAGGAACTTTGCATAGGAAGACTCTGTTATCAATGCTAAGGGGACTGGTGTTTAGAAAAGTGATGGAGCTGCCCTGTCAGATGCACAAGTGAAGTACTCTGGGTGTAATCATCCAGCTCTGAGCCCTTCCTCAGCGTCTTCACTGCTCAAGCATATGGCCTGGAGACTGGCGTCTAATATTTAAATTCTAGGACCATGTGAAAGCACACTTTTGATAAGTTACTATAGACAAATACCAGTGGAAGCACTCTTAGAAAAATTGAAGCTTCTAGTGGGAAACTATGCCTTACCTTCAACGTAATTATGATTCTGTGGGAGTGATTTTACTGCTCTGTGGGATGTCAGTAACTGATACCACATTCCCCCTCAATAAAAGCACTTCTTGCCTGTAGACATACAAATTCTGCTCAGTGGAGACAGTCCCACTGCCTTCCCTCCCCTGACTGTGGCAGAGAACAGTTTTGCCACCATTTGCACATTCAACATTCCTGACCTAGAAATGTCTCTTTCTGTGTTTTTAAACTTTGTTTTCTTCTTTGAATTGATGGTAACACCTCGCCACTTTCTTCATTCATGACTTACATAAAATCTTTACCATATGTTCATTTTTACATCTGTACAGATCACAGTTTTACCCTTTTAATGACGATAATCTTTAACACTATTTTCTATAGTATTGGTTCATAGTTTGTCTTAAATAATTTGTTTTTTCTCATTTTCTGCTTCTTGTGGGATTTATTTGTATTAATAGAAGGGTTGCACTGACACAGGTGGGTTTTCTTGTTGGAATGCTGGGGACATTTTTGCCAGATTATCTGTATTTAATTAATTAATTAATTAATCTTCCTTTGCAAAGTTAGCACCTCCTGAATATGAAGGAATTTTTTTTTTTTTTTTTTTTTGCAAAATTAGCACCTCCCGTATAGGTTGGAAGCTTTTTTTTTTTTTTTTTTTTTTTCTCCCCATATTCATAGGAGGGTACAAATGATTGGGTTACGTTGTTTGTGTTTGTTAGGTAAAGCCCAAGTTGTCCCTGAGCCCTTCCTGCATTTTAAAGCCTGGCGAGGCCAGGGAGGTAACCTGCAAGGTTCCGTCCTATCCATTCCTGCACCTGTTCACCTGGGCCGTGGACTTGCGTGGCTTGTACTGTCTCTCTTAGACACCCTCTTCATTGCACTCACTTTCCCAGGAGGTTCCAGCTCCCGCTGGGTGAAAAAAGGCCCAAGGAGACAGAGCCACCACCTGTCCACATTGGCTCACAGCAAGGCAGGGTCTCAGGAGTCTGCGGATTTGAGTGAGTAATATTTCCTAAGATTCCTTTTTCCCGTGAGGCTCCCATTGGGGTTTGAATCTGCATTTGTTTACTTCCAAAACTTGTGATCTTTATCACCAGAGTAGACAGATAAGTTTCTTTAGAAACTTTAGTGTTAGGTATTCAGCTTACTCTTATGCCATTTTACTTAGGTATGTGCCGCATAAGTTTCACACTGCTGCTATAATTACCACAAATGTAGCACATAGCATAAGAGTGCAGCTTTACTGTTCTCCAGTAGGCTGGAAGGCAAGTAAGGACCTTACTGGGCTAAAACCAAAATGTGGACAGCATTGTATTCCTTCTGGAGACTGTCGGAGACAGTCTGTTTCCTTGCTTTTTCCAGCTACTAAAGGCTACCCACATTCCTCAGCTCATGGCCCCTTGCTCCATTTTCAGAGGCGGCAAGCTAGCATTTCTCTACTGCTGTTTTCCTCAACACACTGCTCTCTGACTCTTTTTATCTGCCTTCCTATTCCACTTTTCAGGACCCTTGTGATTACCTTGGGCCACCTGGGCCATCCAAGACAACCTCCCTATTTGGGGGCCATCTGATTGGCAGCCATACTTCTCTAACTGCAACCATCATTTCACTTGGTGGTATAATCTAACATATTCACAGGCTCCAGGGACTAGAAGCCGAGCGTCTTGGAGGACAGTAGGAACATTGTTCTGTTTACCACATGTGCTCACAGCATTAATAGCCTGCCTCCCCAAGCCTTTGCTGAAGGTAAAGAATAATATCATAGTGATAGCAGAGGCCAGAATGGGCTGGTGACCTACACAAGCCATGAGGGGAGAAAAGCGCCTTAGTGAAACCCTCAATTGGAATTTTTAGTGTCCCAAGTGTTGCTCAGCCTTTAGAGACAACCAACATCATTTGTCAGAAACTAATGAATACACCAGAATGCAGATTCATTACTCCTCAAAGGGTCGCTTTGCGAATTGACACTGTGATCTGCAATCCAGATATCCTCTCCAAGGAAGCCAAATTATATTAAGGAACTTAACTAGGGACGCAGCTTAGCCTGGGGAGGCAGAGAATATCAAGTGTACTTCCTTCTGGAATAGACGCTTGGATTATCCCTGCCCCTGAGGAGTAAGTTTCCTTCCTATACAGAAGGCTCCGTCTCCCTTCCTCAGCTGGATGATATCGGCCGAGACCTCCAGGATACCCCTTTTATTTGGCACATTAAATAACATTTCCTCTGCTCAGATGTTCTCTCTGCTTTCTATAGATTTTACTCTGGAACCTTTCTTTAGGTGACCAGAAATCCTTGATTTCTCTTTCTTTATCTTCCTGTTGAGATAACATGTCTCTCACAATGACTTCAACATTTGGACACTCTTTTGAGCTTTTGATATTTCTAGTTTAATTTTTAGAGAGGAAATTATCTTCCTCTTCCCATCAAGCAGTTCCTTTCCTGGGTACTTGTGATCTCTAACTGGCCGTAGGGACGCTTTCTAATACCCCCTCTCCATCAGGCACGGTGGCGTTTCACTCAGTCTCCTCCCTACACTTGTTCTCTTCTTCTGGAAGACCATTATCTGTGCCTAAATCTGCCCTGAGCATTTGCTGCTAGTTTATCTTTTATGCTGTCTCACTATATTCTCAGTATTGGTGAATTCCTTTCTCATCCTCCACACTGTTCTCATCTGAGACACTGGCCTTCCTCACCCAGGAACCTCCCCACATTGTCCTCTGCTTATTCACTCTAATCTAAGTCCCATCCCTTTTGATGGTTTTCACCAGCATTCTTAACACATATACATTTGAATTTTACCCTCTCATCAATGCAAAATCCTTTCTGAAAAATAAGGTACAACATTTGGATTTCCTTCTCGGCATACACAGTACACTTGTGCCTAGCAGCCTTTTACTGTCCTTCAAAACAAAGAACTTTCACAGATAAACAGAGAAAAACTGTTGTTTCCCAACATCTATCTTTCCCCTTTTTCTTTTCTTTTCTTTTTTTTTTTTTTTTTTTTTTGCAGTTTTTTGGCCAGGGCTGGGTTTGAACCTGCCACCTCTGGCATATGGGGCGGGCGCCATACCCTTTGAGCCACAGGCGCAAAGAAAGGAAAGGAAACTATTAGTACTTTAATATTAGTAACTTACCAAAGCTGCAAACTGTTGATTCCTCGTATTGTAGCTTGCTTAAAGAATCATAACAAGTCTCACAAACTGTTTTTTTTTTTTTTTTTTTTTGTATCAGAGTTAGCAGAACAACCAGACCTTGGTAAAAAAGCAGAGAAAGAAAGGTTAGGGACAAGTTGTTTTTGCATGTCTTGTATGTAATTAATGCTACAGGAGGTATCACACTCTGCACTGGTGACTGAGGGGAATGGTGCACTGCAGAGCCTTTTACACTGACTATTTTGCCATTATAATAATAAATGTTTAAGGCATTGTAGGGCTTGGGGGAAGTAGAAGAAATCACATTAACTAAGGTTGTTATCATTCTCATTTGGCATAGTCCAACCTCTGAATGATCTATAAATGGTTGAGAGAAAGTTTGGCTCTTGTTAAGATATATGATAAACAGCCAGGAAATGGATTCAAAGGAAACTTAAAAAAAAAAAAAAAAAAATCCTTAAATCAGAGGTGCCTTAATTTTCACTTCCAGTAGTTTAATATTAATTTTCTTGGTCCTAATACAACTGCATTAAAGTGAACTTTAGAGTAATAAAATTAGAGAAAAGAAAATAAATGATGGAAGTTTATAAGGAAATAGGGGTTTCTGTGTTACTCGGTTGAGAGTCAAAGTCTGTCTCTTTTCATATAATTTATAACGTTAATTTTGCAAGTGTTGATTTTCCTTAAAGGAACTTGAATTCCTGATGAAAATGAATGCTCATGTTCTGAAACGTTAAAGAACCATTTTCTAAAGACAATTTCTACAGTAAATACTGATTTTTTTTTGGGGGGGGGAAACAAAACAAAACAAACAAACAAAAAACGACCTTACTAGAAGGAATAATTATTTCAGAGGATAAGGGAACTTCACATTTGGTTTCCTTATGAAAAAAAAAGTTAACTTCCTGCTTCCAATCTCATTGCTGAATGAAGCAGTTGGACAATAGAAAAGGGAAAAGCCAGAATCCTTGCCCCGGTCCCAAAGCCAGGGCTCACTCAGTGAATCCACTACCCTTCTTGAGCAGGAATCTTTTCCCAGTTGGCAACTTATCACACACAGGGAGTTAACTGGGAGCTGATAAAATGAGTATTTCTGGAGCCGGTTATCACAATTTTGAATTTAGCTCCTCTGGACCTGAGGGTCTATGGGTCAAATCCCAGCAGGAGTGAATTTTTCAAGCAAAAGAAAGGCATAGCTAGTGTGCTGCAGGGATTCATAAACCCTTTGCTGAGAACTAGTGTTGTGAGGCCTGTGACTGGGCTTGGGGGCAATTTTTTACTGAAGCTCTCCTGCAGCTCCTGTGGGATAATCAGAACCACAGCTTTCTCTGTACCGCCCAAATTGCTCTCATCAGACCAGGGTATGGGCCATTTCCCGTGGAGTGCGACTCCAGCTTCTGATTTTCTTCACCTTGCTTAGGCATCTTCAAAAGGGGAAGCCAGATGTTCTTTTGCATATGGTACTTGGGATGACAGCTCCTTCTCCCCCCCTTCCTCTCCCCTTTCCTCTGCCCCCTCTTTCCCTGTTTCCTTCCTCCCCCCCCCTCCTTTCTTCCCTCCCTCCCTTCCTTCCTTCTTTCCCTCCTTCTCTTCCTTCCCGCCCTTCCCACCCTCTCTCCCCTCCCACTTCTGTCTTTCTTTTCCTCTTCCTTTCACTTTGCTTTCCTATGAGTCTCCTGACTTTTTTTTTCTTTCAATGTATGCCCTTACACTTTTGTTGTTTTAAAGTATTCATAGAATCATAGCCTTTTAGGGGCCTTAGAGTGGACCTCGAGAGCTCAGCTGTCACTTAGCTCAGTGGTCCCCAACCTTTCCAGTTTTGTGGAAGGCAATTTTTTCTGCAGGTGGAAGTCTATGGGGATTCAAGCATCTCCACCTCAGATAATCAGGCGTTAGATTCTCATAAGGAGCACGCACCCTAGATCCCTCATCTTGGCAGGGTTTGCGCTCCTATGAGAATCTAAAGCTGCCACTTACCTGACCGGAGGCAGAGCTCGGGAGGTGATATGAGCTCTGGTGATGTGAGCAATGGGGAACACTTAGGAATACAGATGAAGCTCCCCTCATTGGCTGCCTGCTGCCCACCTCCCGCTGTGTGGCCCAGTACCTGGGGGTAGTAACCCCTGAATTCTTTCCCTGCTATCTCTTCCCAGCTCTGGCTTCTGTCTTCTGCTGCCTTTCTGAGAAAAGCTTCTGCGGCAACCCCGGGCCATGTTGTCCTTCTCTAAACTTTTTGCTCCCCAGCTTCTCTTTTGATTCCAGAGATATAGGTGACTTTGTAGGTTATCAAATTTTCACCTTTACAACCTTTTATGTTAGTGTCTGCCACTCGTGAACTTTTTTTAGAGCTATTTTCCTCTCCTAACTAAAGTTGATGTTTCCTTTTGGGAGTTTTAATTCCTGAGCATTTTTCTATAGAAAAAAATACACAAAGAAAAGTTTCCTTTTCAAGTTATTTTTGCGTTCTCCTGGAAACTAATCAATTTATTACCTTCCTCTGATCTCAGATAATTCCTTAATATTGGGAACACTTCTTGGAATGGAGGGAAGATCCTTGTATTCATTTATCGAATTATCTAGACATCTACTTAGTATAAATATATTCAAGCCACACACATCTGCGGGTCTACCGTTCCCGCATTCATTCACTCTCTCATGCATTCACCAACATCATTGCTTCCTTTTTTAGGCAGAGGCACAAGTACTCTTAGTCCCAATGGCTAATTTTGGGCATTGATAAACCAGGACTCATTTTTAGAATCCTGAAGATGCTTTGAATATCTTGCACACTAAAATATAAGCTCCTTAAAATAGAGACCAGTTTTCATTCATGGTTGTAGCCTCCAGAATCTAATGCTGTTACTGACACCAACAAGCAATTGTTGAATATGAATGACAGAAATAATAGTCCTCAAAATGTGCTTGATTAAATGAACTGAATCACTCTTGTGTAGCTAAAGGCTAAGCTAAACGGAAGTGCTGCTGACGAATACCCATTAGTCTGGGGAATTTGGTGTTTGGTTATATTCTAAACAGGCAAAAAGACAGTAAATCATATTTTCTAAATGTCCAATTTCTCTACCATCCTGTGTCACATGTACTTACCAATTTTTTTCTTTTTCTTCCTCTTCTTTTCCTCCCCTTCCCCCTCCTCCTCCCTTTCCTCTTCCCCCTCCCCCCTTCTCCTCTTCCTTCTTCAAAGAGGGGAGGAAGATTGAATGATAATTTTATTAATGCTTTGGGTTGGGGGTGTGAGACAGCCCCTCAACTCATCAGAGGTACATGTGTCTGACCTGACTTTTCTGGTGCTGAAATTAAATCACATTCTCACAGATTTTATCTTGCTTAGTTTTCTGAAATGCAAGAGTTTTGAATTGGTCAATTACAAATAACCTGGTTGTTCTGAATAATAACAGCACATTTGGTGTCTATTGTGGGAAGCGCTGTGCTTCCTTACTGATGGAACAATTGCAGGCCCTCACATCCAATGCCCCACTTCTCCCTGATAGTATGCATTTGGGTATATGGAAATGCTTTGATAGTTACTGATTTTACAAAGTATTCTTTTAATTTTAGCATTAGTAATGTTTATGTTAGACCGTGATTTTCTTAGCATTTTTGTTTTTTGTGAATCAAACTGTTAAATGAAAAGGAATCTAATCCCCACCAATAGAGAAGAGATGCCACATGGCTTGTTGGAAGTTAAATTATGTGAAACACTAAAATATCAAGGGGGGGGAATTGTCCTATTGGGAATCAAAAGCATTATACCTGTGACTTTAAAGTAGGCCAGACAATGCACTAACCATGCTGCACCTGTGACCGCTCTGTCTAGGCCCACACGGCGTGTGCTTCTTACCCTACCTCACAGAGCCTGCAGGTCTGGAGCTGCACCCGTGACCGCTCTCTCTAGTCCCACATGGCATGTACTTTTCACCCCAGGTCACGGAGTGTGTAGGTCAGGAAGCACCCACCCAATGTCGTGAGTCAACCCCACCCCATCAGAGGTGAGACTCCAACTCAGTAGTCTGCCTCATACCACATGTGTTTTGTTATTCCTATTGTTACCTTTATAGGAAATACTTTTTATGTATTGTATATTGTTACACATTTAAAAGCATTATTATAAAATGATTTCATTGACCACAGAAAGGATTCATGGCCCAAGCCTGGGAAACTCGATCTAAAGCTTCACTTACTGTGCAGTTCAGTCTTCTGCCTTCTTATTCTTGAGCTTTTCCTGATGTACAGCAGAGATTTAATGATTTACACAAATTACCATGTAGCTACAGGAATACTCGGTTTAGTGGCAGGAAAGAGGGAGCAAGTACAGCCTCTAGAATATTTAATGCAGTGTGTGTCTGCAGAACATTTAAAGAAATTATGTTTTAATTGTCTACCAGTTGAGATCTCCAGGCACCAATTTATTTTACATAGGCCTGCAGCAATTGGCTGAAAGTTCTTTCTTTTCATTTGGTTTTAAGTTGGTTTAAATTATCAGTGGCTCTATAACCTAGTCAACCTTCTAATTCCACTGACTCGTGTCTGGATCTGGGCTTGTTTTTTATTTTATTTTATTTTTTTTGAGTCTCATTCTGTTGCCCAGACTAGAGTGCTGAGCATCAACCCAGCTCGCAGCAACCACAAACTCCTAGATTCAAGGAATCCCTTCTGCGTCAGCCTCCTGAGTAATTAGCTGGGACTATAAGCACCCATCAACACATTCAGCTAGTTTTTCCTATTTTTAGTAGAGACAGGGTCTCTCTCTTGTTCAGGCTGGTCTTGAACTCCTGAGTTTAAAAGACCCTCCCATCTTGACCTCCCAGAGTGCTAGGATTACAGGTGTGAGACTCACGACCAGATAATCTGGGCTTTCTTACCCAAGCTGAGCTACAAGGCATATCCAAAACTGTGGATCCCAGGAACTTGACAGCCTTTGGCTGAAGTCACAAAATGGTTATCAGTAAGTTAGTATGTAGATCTATTATCTTATATATATGGGTTTATTAATTAATGAATAAACATCAGTGAGTGATTTATTTAATAAATTTGCTAAATTCCAGTCATTCTTTTAGGTGCTAGAGATAAAATGTTGCAAAGGAAGTTTTTGAAAAATTTATTTAAAAGTGTTGGTTAATTAATTATTATTATTAACCTATTGTATTATTGTTTATGGTTGCTGGATAACCTAATAATCTTTAATATTCTCAAATATTTCCATAGACATCATGGGTTTAGAGGACCTGAGAAGCTCAATTCTTCATTGATACTCACTCAGGAAGACTTCTGTGTTTTAAATTTTCATCAAGGTGATTAAACAACCACATGAGAAAACTGACTTCTAGGGAAGACGGAGCCCACCTGGTTTCAGGAGGCTTCAAGTTGTCTCAGAAAAAGTCTGGACCTGCAACAATGAAAGGGCCTATGTACGATTTATTTTCTTCTCCCTGGAAGGGTAGAATTGGAGGCAGGTGTGTCTGTCTTTAAGAATATTATTTCAGTAGAGTTGAATGCCAAACCCCTTGCAAAGTAAAAGATTATAGATTGTTGGGCTGTTCAATTCCCAGTCTGCCACTAACTACTTCTGTGACCTTGAGAAGCAGAAAGTCAATTAACCTTTCCAGCTCTTGGATTCCTTATTTTTAAGATCATGACATTAGACTATCAATCTCAAATATCTCTTCCAGCTCTAAAATTTTATGATTCTATGTTTTTTGAGGCATCACAAATGTAGTATGGCCTTAAATTTACTTTTTATTGATGTTTGAAAGATAAAGCTTCATCTCATAAACATCTGTTCCATGGAGCATCAGCTTTGAAGTTTATATCATAATTAAAAAGTGATTGATTTAAAATTTCCTGTTAGAGGGCTAGTTAATAACAACAAATCAAAAATTCTTTGTACTATATAGCTTAAACTAGAGATCAACATTTTAGTCAAGTGAAAGAGAATGGTCTGAAAAGATATTTGTTAAATTTTCTGCTTTATATTTATGTAACATACATACTTCTAAATACAGTAAATCTTTTAAAATAGTTATTGGGTTAAATATTAATTGTAGGATTAAAAGCCTTTATGTTGATTCTGTGGTTTCACATAATACATGTGTTTAAACGTACATAATAGTAAATGATAGACTTTCTGCATTATTGAGTAATTCTTTCCCACAGTTAGCTGTTAGAATACTGTGTTAATATCTATTATTAACATCAGCAAATGGTATTATGTGAAACCAAGTGAAAATGGATGGTGCTGATTTAAATTAAACTTTGAAGCTCCAGCTTGTTGACAAGGCTCTGTTTTACCACAGAATTTTCTGAAATGCCACTGAGAAAGTTGCCAGAAAGGTAGTGCAGGAACTTTCTGTCTGTGCATTTGCCCAGAGGCTTTGGTGATATAAATCTAAAAAAATAAACATATGTGTGAAAGTTGTACTGTAACTCTTGGATAAAGGCTATAAGTGGGATCCATTGGCCTACTGTAACTCTATCTGAGGTGGCATTATTGGATAAAAATAATTCTGTAAAGCATGGCACCACACATGATTTTAATTTTTTAAACCAAATTTCACCTTTTTTTCATGATTGAAATGTATGAGAGACCATATCAAAAGCCTTTAAACACTGTTATTTTCCCTAAGGTAAAATCTGAAAGAACCAACAGTATTAATTATACCCTATACCTTCTTGGAAGTACTTTCCAAGACAAAACTGTAGTGGAGGCAGTTTATGAACTTTATGTTGACTTTCCTTTTTTAACCTTCATTTGACTTTATTTTGGGGTAAAACCTTGGAAAGGTCCAAAATGTAGTCTGGGGAGAAAAATAAGGGAGGGGAATAGCTCCATCTTTGGCAACTACATGAACTCCATTTGTAAATGCACTCTGTGAGGGCAAAAGTTGATTTTACAGTTTCTAATGTCCATATCACCTGGAAGCTATTAAAATTGTAAATGGTCATGATAAATTCTAAAGGCATAAACTTCATAGAGATTTTTATCTGGGTTTTGAAAAAAGATGCACATCAGGGAGCTGGAAACTTGCCTTCCGGGTTTCTTTTTTTCTTTGATGGATAGATCATTCTTTGGTAAATATGATCAATTTGTTTTTAATTTTTAATTTTAATTATTGTGGTTACATAACAGTTGTATATTTTATGGGGGACATGTGATGTTTGGACATAGGCATACAAGTGTAATGATTAAATCAGAATAATCCATCACCTCAAGCATTTATCATTTCTTTGTGTTGGGAAGATTCCCCCTCAACTCTTAATAAGGTCTAAACCAGGATGTGTGGCGAAACCTTTGATTTAAGGTAAGTAATATTGAAATCATATTAAAGGACCAAGACCAAAAATCAACCCCACCCCAATTATATAAATGCATTTTTATTTAGGAAGTCAGGATCTGCTGGGCTTTTTTTTTTTTTTTTTTCAGGACTTCTTATCCATATAGGTATGCTGCTTTCCAGTTTGGTATAATTAGTATAGAAATTCAGTCCACGTTTACCTCTCTTCTCTTGGTTTTCCTAAAAGAATTGGTAAGAATTCTTTTCATTTGTGATGAGAAAAAATCATGCTTTTCTGCTTTAAAATTTGCTTTTCAACTTTCAACTCTTTGTGGATTTCATGACAATGTTCTTGAATTGCATAAACATACAGAGTCTGCCAAATCAGAAGAGGCACAAATCTGCTCTGACAGTGCCTTAGAAAATGACTGTGAAATGTGTGGAGGTAGCCTGTGGCAAAGAAAGAGGAAGGTGGTAGACAGTAGCCGGCTGGTCTGACCAAGTACAGAGACTGTTAGATTTGGTCATAGAAGAGCACACAGTAGGAGTCTATCTTCCCAACATAGTACTGTTTGCAATAGATAACCACTCAAGAAGAAAGAGAAATCATCTCAATTGACTTTTATTAAAGATATCACCCCTGTTATTTTGTATGGTATTTGTTCTATATTTTATCTGCCACACCATAACATGGTGAGGTCTACCTGGTAATTTTTGAAAAGTGAACAATAAGAAACCACAGTTAGAATTTAGGTGAGAAATGTGTTCTCTACATCCAGCATTTCAAATAAAAATGTACCTCTCAGGTGAACACTGGTGACTTTCTACCATATACATTTACTTCATTAGAGATCAAAACAAATGTACCGCGCTGTAAATGGTGAATTCTGTATTTGGTGCTCTAAATAATATAGTGAACTAGAACATCTGTTTCTTTTCTTCAAAGTTATTTTATTCTTGGGTAATAGATTAAGGTTTAAAATGCAGAAATATTTGGGCCATTATTTTTGACTGATTCTTTAAATAATAGTTTAAATAGTGACATATATATTTAATGGACTCTGTTTCATAGGAAGTCATTGGTTCCAAACTTTTGAAAAGGGCTACTTGTGCAAAAAACTGTCAAAACTACACTTTTCCCAAAATTTGCTATTTTTTAAAAAGTGCATTCACAAAATGATGTTTTCCAATGTTCAGTCCACAGTATAATAAATTCAAATGGTACTTTTACAGACTCTGAGGACTTAAAATGATACTATGAGTAAGCCATAAAATGTTACCTGGCTAGCCAACAAATACAAAATACGCTCTACTTGTATTAAATGGTAGCTTTGACAGTCACTCACAGGGCAAGGAGCCTGTTGAACACCTCTGTTTGTTCCTCTTTCATGTTGACTGTTTGGACATCTTGATAACTATGATACCATATGAAATGTCAATAAGCTCTGAACCTTTTCATCAAACATGTCAACCACAGAATATCACCAAACGTAGTCAACCTTGTGAAGCAAATGACTGGTAAGTCAAAGCGTGGTCACTAAGGACAGGAGACCCTGCAGACGTGACATGAATCTAGGCATTCACGAGATCTCTCTTAGAGCAGTGTTGCTCAAACTTTAATGTACCTTGGTCACCTAGGCAACTTGTTAATATGCAGAGTCTATTTTTCCAGGGTGGAGCCTGAGGCCCTGCATTTCCAACAAGTTCCCAAGTAGTGTCAGTTCACAGATCACACTTTGGAAAGCAAGTTGTTGAATGTGACCATGAACCACGTCAGTATCCAGAAGACAAAAGGATGTGACATATAAGGTGTCATTTTTGGAATTTTCTCATTACTTGCTAATTATACTTTTTATTTTAGGCTATGTCTGTGGAAACAAGAAAGGCAGATGAGAAGAAAAAAAGTTAAATCAAGATTCACTCGGGCAGTGCCTGTGGCTCAGTGGGTAGGGTGCCAGCCCCACATACTGAGGGTAGTGGGTTCAAACCCGGCCCTGGCTGAATTGCAAAAACAACAGCAACAAAAAAACAGCTGGGCGTTGTGGTGGGCACCTGTAGTCCCAGCTACTTGGGAGGCTGAGACAAGAGAATTGCCTAAGCCCAAGAGCTGGAGGTTGCTGTGAGCCGTGATGCCACAGCACTCTACTGAGGGCAACAAAGTGAGACTCGGTCTTTCTTAAAAAAAAAAAAAAGGATCAATTCACTATCATCTACGTGGCATTGTGTAAGTTTAATTTTCATTCAATTGACCGTTTTTATTATACCAAGTGTCCTTTTTCAACAAAGTGATTCTTTTACCATTAAAATGTAGATTTGTAGGAAAACATTCAAGAAATGCCAGGTAAAAAATGATCAGTTAATGGACTCTTGAGGATACATCATTCCTAACTCACCCGAAAATATTGTAATCTTCCTTCTTCAGTCTTTGGTTTTGTTTTATTTGCAATTTCCACTGGCTATCTCTAAGCCCAAGGACTTCTACTTACCTAGACACTGTGGCCACACAACAGAAGAGAGTTAAGTGGGCCACACAGGAATTAGCCCCGTGGCCTTGGTCTCATTAACACAATGCTCTGATCAATTGAGCTAACAACCACACGTTTGTAACTGCCCAGGCTAAGGGAGATGAATTCCTCTTCCTTCTGTCTCTGGTTACTGAACATGCTTCAAATGGTCCCACTGGACTATTGAGGTACATTTGCTTGGAGTATCTGCCAGGTTAGGCTAGACATTGAAATCTGTTGGTGCATTGTCCAAGTACAGGATTACCGTGGTGAATCAAAGAGGCTTTTTGGACAATATCCACAGTAAACTAGTAATTAGGGAATGAAGTCTGTGGGAGAGTTATGGTACAACCCAAAAATATCTTTATAAAATGTACACCATTGTGATTAATTCTCTATATATTGATGCCTCAGGTTAAATCATTACAAAAAATGTGAATGATTTGAGAACACACTTTTCTCACTACCAAATCATACATGTACAGCAGAATCAGCAAAGATGCTGGACAAAGGAAATCACATCCATTTCCTTTTCATAATTAACTTAGTAGGGCTGCATGAACTAAAACCTTATTGCACAAGAGAGCTGCAGTGGGAGGAAGGTCTATTTGGGTTAAAATAGGAGAGCATTTTATAATCCTGTGCAACTATTTTGGATCCAGTGACTCCCAGGTTCACCTTCGACAGGGAAATCTCCTGCCAAAGAATAATTGGACATTCTGTGATAGGAATTTCCCTGGAAATAAATGCTTCATTCTCTTAATTCTTTCCCCCACTTATCAGACCTCATAATCTGGCTTATCAGATAGAACTGTGTATTTATTATTTTTGCAGAAAACAATTTTTCAAAAAGCATCCAATTGGACATTTACACTGTCATCATCTACATGTGATATTATTTTATTCAGAACAGACTCCTAAAAATGCAGTAAATAGTCTTGATTAAAATGGAAACTTTTTAAATGATTGCAGGTATAAAATTAAATGGAATAAGTCTGAAGTAATTCAAGTCAACCAAAACAGATTTAACACTGTCTTTTTCATTTTGTTCTGCTTCATGACCCAAAGAATATAAAGTTCTTAGGATGGATTAGTGGAGGGAAGATTGGCCCCTACAACACCTGAGCCCTCCTCTCCCCAGGAGAGGTGCCCTCGCCGTCCACCGTCCACACTGCCAAGTGTTCTCTCCTCCCTGCCTTTACTCAGGCCTTTCTCTCTTTGAGGCTTCCCTTCCCTTTTGCTAAAAATAATGGTTTCCAACCACTGGACTGCTGATATTTTGAAGCGGGTGGTTCTCTAGTGTGAGGAGCCACCTGGTGCCCCATAGGGCATGCAGCATATTGCTAGCCTCTCTGTTCACTGCAGCCAGTAGTCCTTCTATTTTATAATAACCACAAATGCCTCCAGACAATGCCATATGTCTCCTAAGGGACAATTTGCCTCCATTGAGAACCCTTGTTCTAAATGCCTTTTAATCCCTCATGCTCAAGTCATACCCACACTATGAAGCTTTTCTTGATCATACATCCTAGTCCATGGCAAATTTTCCACATAAAGTTTATACAAAAATGCAACTGCCTAAACAATATATACTCATGGCAAAAAAAAAAAAAAAAAAAAAAAAGAATATGGAACTGTAGAAAATAGAAACAGGAGCATTATGGCCCACACTTTTCTCTTTTGCTACTTCCCTTTCCTCTTGAGCAGTAACCAAAATGAATATTTTAGCAGGTGCCTTTCAAGGCTGTGTGAGGCAATCTGAAAACTAACGTGGGCTTTTATCATTTTCATTTTGCTTCTCTTTCAGTGAAAGTTTTGTAAGCTCTCTGGCTTATTCTTACTTTCTCTTTTTATAATGCTTATTAGTTTCTTTAGTTCAATTTTCCAATTTATTTTTTCATATTAATTTGGATTAAAATCCATATTCACTTTATGGCTACAAATCATTTTTTTATACACATTGCAGATTTTTCCCGAGTCTATATCATTGTATGCGTTGTATATTAAATTTTTACATTGCCTAAAATTTCAGATGTTTCTTTATATCTTAGGATTTTATATTTTTGTTATGTGTACTCCTGAAGCATGTATTATTTTTTCCTAATACTTTTTATAATTTTCCGTCAATCAATTACTATTTAAAAGTAGGGACGTAACTTTCTTCTCACTGTGTCCCAAGTGAATAGCTCCATCACCCTAGGCTCCTCTCTCCTGTTGTAAGAGACAAGCCCAAATCTCAGTGGCCCACAGCTTCTCGGGTTAAGACTGGGTTGTGTGTCTTCCTTACTCTAGTTGCTGGAGGATTAGCCTTCACCTGGGATGTGCCAGCAAAGGAAGAAGAGATGGTAGCTGTGTACCTTGGCTAGTAAAGCTTCTGCTCGGAGGCAGCACAATCACTTCTGATTCCCCGAGGAAATCATGTGCTCAATGCTAATAACCATGATTGGGAAAGTATTAGCCATCCTGAAAAATAGACCTTAGACAAAGGAGTTCAGAGGGTTAGTGAGTATCTCCACAACAATGAAATCTACCAAAAGAGCTAATATTTCAAACGCCATTAACAGAATATTTCCTTAACTTTCCATTGATTTTCTGTACCACTTATCTGGAACTGGCTTATGTCATTTTATATTATTATAACTGTCCTTTTATGAATAGATTCTCTCCTTAACTAAATAAGTCCCTTGGGACAAGGAACTGTCTTTTATTAGAATTTATATGTAATCATTTCCGAAGCTTTGGGAATTTGGAGCCACCTAAATAATCATTACTTGGGCAATGGATGAGTAATACCGAAGACGCATGTGAAGTTGCACGATTAACTCTCTACGCAAGCTACACACAACTGTTTAGATATGTTATACATAATAAAATATATAAGAATATATATTGTACATTGTGTATTATATATTATAGATATATATTATAGATATATGTAATCATAACAGAGCTTATAGGAAAAATGGGGTTGGGACAAATCCCTCCAAACCTACATTCTGTCACCATTAAAAACACTGCGAAGAACAACGATTATTCTGCTAGATACATTAAACGTTAAAAAGAAATATCAAATTTCTAACATATACGCATATAGTAAGGCATGTAAAATAATTTGTTTTAATAATTGAACTGAGGATGATGGAAGGAACTGTAGGCAAGTGTTTATCCTGCTGAATTATTTGGAGGCATGAAGATTGAAGAGAGGCACTTATCATCACTCCCACGTAGGAGGCGGTCACACCAGGACCAGAGGAAGCACGTGACAGAAACGGGCCTTGTGCTCTATGGAGTTGTCTCTGCTTGCTTCTTTCAGCTGGATTTGTGTGTTTTGGGATCGGTGGCCCTTACTTGGTGAACATAAACCTGAGAAAGCTGTGGAAATTGCTAATGAAGCAATGCAACTGCTTTGTTATCCTGAGCTGATTTGCATTATAGTGACAGGCTGTACAGTCAGCAACACGGCTGGATTTTCAAAACATAATGCAGAGATGAAAAGGTAAGAAACAACAGGGAATTTATTGTACAATACTACTTATGTAAATTAAAAACAAACAGAACACTACATATTTTACAAGGACACACGCATATTGGAGGATCTACTTCAAACACTTCAGAGAAGGTAGGCATCTACTGGGAGGGGGAGGAACTGAGATGAGGCTCAGACGAGAGAACAGAAACCAAACCAAAGGAGAGAGGAGGAATCTAGCAGCGTTGAGGAACACAGAGCCCTGGGCCGTGATTAACTCAGCTGCTGTATCTGAGCACAGCCAGGTATGTCAGTGGTTTACAGCAAGGTGCTGAAGAAGACAGTTCACCTATGATCTGGGCGACGCCCGCATCTCCTGTCTGGGTACTGCTGATCACTAACAGAAGTTTCCTAATGCGTTCTAATCAGTTCAAAGTTTCATTGTCTCCCATGCGGTAGACTCTGTGCTTGAAATTCCAATTAAAACCTTTAAAATTAAACTGCCAGACTTCTTCGGGGAAGTGGTTTCCTTCCCTGGGCGACCAGGCAGACACAGACGTGTGAGCTCTCCCGGCATGTCAGGCGCTCCCTCTGTCTTGAGGTTCCTTTGGCAGCTTGTTACACAGACCTTCAGTGTCTTAGCAGCCCATTCCCACATCCACGAACGATTATGGGATGGTTACAATGTCTTCCCTCTGTTTCCAGCCCCATGTGCAACTGGCTTTGGGAACTTCCATGACAACAGGTAGAAGGTTTTCAGAGCCTTGGGAATCTTTTTCGTGGGCTAAGGGCATAGCTGCCACTCCCCAGGTCCTTGGGCTCCTGTTTATTCTCCTCCCCTGTACCCTCCACCTGTGCTTCCTGCAGGCTGTAGTAGATGCGCTCACTCCCCTCACCCCAGAACCCTCCTCATCACCATGGTTCCCTAGTAACAGCTCAGTCTTGTCCCTGCTTCTCAGGAGGGAACTTAACACCAGGATATTATCTCTCCACACCTCAGTTTAGGGTTTCCCCACTAGGCTATAAGAAGGAGGGCGCTGCCCTTCTCCACTGTCTTTAACAGTGTGTCACCTGCAGACTTGAACAGCAAACGTCCCCTGGAAAGATAGACTGCAAAAAGGAATGAACGGAAGTCGCTCAGTCAACTTCTGCCCTTAGCATGTTACAACCGAATGTTTCTTCCTCAACATACTGAAGTTGCCTCATTTATTAATAATAACATTCTATTTGCCAAATTTCATGGTCCTTTTTGTGCTACAACAATCATTTTTGTCTATAGCATTTGACCCAATGATTTATCTCCTATTTTTTTTATTAGTATTAGATCATAGCTGTGTACAGTAATGCGATCATGGAGCACCATGCACTGGTTTTATAAACAGTTAGACACATTTTCATCACACTGGTTAACATAGCATTCCTGGCATTTTCTTAGTTATTGTGTTAAGACAATCATATTCTGCATTCACTAAGTTTCACATGTACTCTTGTAAGATGCACCACAGGTGTAATCCCACCAATCACCCTCCCTCTGCCCAACCTCCCCCCTCTCTCACCTCTCCCCCCTTCCCCATATTCTTAGGTTATAAGTTGGTTATAGCTTTCCTATGAAATCCATAAATAAGTTTCATAGTAGGGCTGAGAACATTGGATACCTTTTCTTCCATTCTTGAGATATTTTCCTTACTATGACCTAGACCTGAAGGTGTTGTGCTGTTGACATCCATATTCAATCTCCTGACAATCTTATATAGATAGCTTTATCCCCATTTTTTAGACTGTATAAATCAGGCTCAGAGATTTAAATACATTGTCCAAGGTCTGAATGTCAAGTAGAAAAGTATTTAAGCCTATGACTTTGTGACTCTAAACCAAGATTCCAAGTGAAACACTTTGCTGCTATAGTAAGAATATCTCTAACTGGCAATATTTTACTATAAAACAACCACTTCACCATCCAGTGCTTCATTTATCACATTGCTGTGATCAAAATATTGATTTTGATTTAATAAGTCCAGGAAATGGAAAATGAATAATATCTCTAATTAAGCATCTATCCTGGGAATTTGAATCATAGATAATTTCACAGTGCAATAAATAAAAATGGAGTTTTCAGTGTATTTTTATAGACAATTAAATAAATATACTTTCATATACTGTTACTGTAATATCAAAATATAGCCAAATAGGAGCAAGAGAAAACTTTTCATGGAAATCAAAGAAATAAAAAACAACAGAGTAACAGTGATAAACCAAAAAAATCCAAATTTAATGATGAACAGAGAGAAATTTGTCTCTTTTGATCTTTGATGACAAAATAGGACTGGAGGAGATATTTAAGAAGTTATAGACCAATTTTCTTCTTTACACAGTAAGAAGTGGCTGTTTAAACTTCCACCTTTAATCTTTTAAATAATTTGATTTGTATCGTTTACCTGCAATAATTTAAAACTAAAATTGTTTTTCCAAAAAATATCTTATTTTCTTTAAGCTTTGGGACTTTCTGATGATTTGTTTTAGAGTTTGCTTCCTCTACCATATGGTTGATAGCCTAAATTATACCTAAGTTCTGGTATAACAGAGTTTATCAGGTCAAAGATTAAGCAAGTAAAACTTTACCAATGTTATAGTCTGAACCAGGGGTGGGCAACCTACTGCCTTAAGGCCACATGTAGCCCTTCAAATCCCCATTTGCAGCCCCTGGACTAAACCCAAACTTCCCAGAATAAATCCCTTTATTAAAAGGATTTGTTCTGGGAAGTTGGATTCGGTCAGAAGGCCATGCTCGAGGATTTATAAGGTCACACGAGGCCCCAAGGCTGTGCTGAACTGATATGTGGGGCACACACATTGATATCTGGAGTGCAAACCTTAAAAACTCCAGAAAAGTAACCAATACTATTTTCAATTCAACAAATATTCAGGAACAAAATATCATAGAGTGTTTTTCAAATTTCTAATTGAGATTTTCATATTCTATCCCCTTGCCTTTTCATTTCATTTTAAATTTTTATATCTGTAGAAAATAAAGTATCTTCCTTGGATCTAAAAACAAATATATGAATTTAAATATTTCCATAATAGTACCTATTTTTCAAAGAAAAGTTGTTCTATGGGAGAAAAAAGGATGCATATAGAGATAACACTTTTCAAATACTTTTGTAATAAACAGGATTCCTTGACATTTTCACATCATGTCATTTCTGTAGGATCCATTTCAGTTTCAGTAACAACACAGATTTCACTAATGTTTAAAACTTAGAATTCTTTCTCAAATTAAATTGTCTTAAGCCTATGTCAAAGTGCCAGAGTCCCCCTCATAAACAAGTAGAAATGAATTAATTTATCATCAAATTATAACTAATAATATTTGACAATGTGAACTCCGGTGCCATGAGCTAGAAATATTATTTCAAAGTCTTACCATTAAATAAAACTTACTTTCCAATAAAATCTTATAGGACATTTATTCTTTTACAAATTTACCCAGAAATTCTCTTTTCATTCATTTATTTCAATCACTAACCTTTACTTTTAGATTTGAAAGAACTTGCCAAATACTGAGAGACATTTATTCAGAAAATCATTGCTTTAACAGCACAATCGCCTACTGGGGATAATAATTTCCCCGGTTCATCAGCTAAGTTTTATGAAGCAGGTGGATAAAAGCATAATGATTAGAAAGACTAGAAAGTCAAGATTATTTTGTCAGTAATTATTACCTGTTTCTTTCTCAAGAAATAGAATACAGTTGTAGCCATTTGAGATGGGGGGACAAAAAGTTAACTTTGTGGGGTTAATATGTTAGATTTAAGAATTAAAACATTTTGTAATGTTTATTTTTTAAATCAGAGCACTGTTTGATTATTCAGTACAATTTACTCTTGCCGTGGGTGGAGAAAGCACACTTAATAATGTAAGTCATTGCTTTGGCATTCTGCACAGGAGGTGATCTTATGATAAACACATGTCTTTGCAATATGCGGGTCAATCAATAATTTTAAAGGACTCAGTTTTAAAGAGGTAGTATAGTTATGTTTATAAGAATGTGGACTTAATTATCAAGAGACTGTGGGGTAAGTTACTGAACTTCTTAACCTCGCTGTCGATATGAAATTGCTATGTCTACGCACGTAATGTTGATAAAACTATTACAAATAGCACTTTATAAAATTTGCTTACTGAACCTCTTCATTTTTTAACATCATCACCATAGACATTTAAAATATTATACCTTCACCTTCCACATTCATCTTTTGAAACATGGGGACTCATCGTTCTTAGGCAGAGCTTTATCTTTAGTTTGAATAACATGTGTGTCCCATAGGAGCCACTTTAGAAATACTGATCCATGTCAAAGGAGGAAGCCAGTCACCTCTCACATCCTCCACGGATTACAGGAAATAACCACTGGAGATAAAAAGTCAGATTGAACGTTACCATTACAATTTCAAAAATACAGGGAAAAACAAGACAGAAAATTGTGTCTGAATTTTAGTCTATAAACCTAATTTCCTTTTTTCTACTTGTAAAGATAGAATTACAAAATCTTCACCTTGGGCATTTCTCTCTCAGGGTCTGGACAGACTTAACTCCATTTTATACTTCCCATGTGTTTTTGAGTTCTTTTATTAATGCTTGCAAAAACACATGCCTGTCTCCTATTTAAAACAAACATTTCTTCCTGAATCTCACTATCCTTCTCAACACTACTATATTGGTCTCATTGTTTTCCTGGTACAGTTTCATTAATGATTGGTCTATTTATCTTTCATTATAGATACATATCCAGGTTTAGGATGTTCAGAGTTTGTATAGAGGCGTCAATTTTTTCAGCAACTCGAGTTACATTTCTCTACACGTCTCATGAAGAATTTCCAACTAAAATCACTCATCAGTTCATGAAGCTGCTGGGGCCTTAACTGCTGAGTCTACGTTCTAGGCAGCTGAGAACACAAAGCACAGAAGGTAGAACATCTAGTAGATTCCAAAGAGACTGACACAATTTCATAACATTTCTGAAGTCTGCAGAAAACATGTACATTTGAATCTAGGTGGCTGTATCATGCTGAAAGGGAAGCCATCTTTTTTCGCTGTGCGTTCAGAGGAGACTGCATCATATTATGGATGCATGGCAAAAGGACTTGGGATACACAGCGACCTCTGCCATAAGTGGCTATGTTAGCCTTAGCAGGGAGGGCCTTGCCAAAGAAATAAGATCTCAGCACATATTTCTGATCATCATGCCGTGTTGACTCTATTCCCTTAGAAACAAATATTTTCAATGTGTTTTCTAAACTCTATTCTCTTTGGACCCCTGTCCATTAGGAAAGGTCCTCACTCTCCCTTGCATCTCTCACAGCAACATTTCTCAAACTATTTTCATGCCCCAAGTCCCATCACCATAGAATCAATTTTCCAGGATGATGTCCCAGAGCTTTTAAAAATACAAATCTAATCCTTGAACTTCCCTAATTAAAATACTTTAAAGTTTCTCCATTGATTCAAGTCCATATCCACAGAAGTCCTTCATAAAAATCTACCCGTCCACTTAACATGGTACTGTTTTTCTTTTTTCTCCACTCAAGTCTACTTTCTAGGCAAGAAAATGGCTTTTAAAATCGAGCTTTCCTCATCTCTCTACATTTGAAGTTATTGATCCCATCCAGCTATGTCTAGAAAAGGTATGCACCATTTGTTTAAGCTCTTCCTTAATACTATATTTTCATGCTATGCCTTCCTCCATAAGCCATAAAACTATATTTTAAGTTCTACCAGTTACCAATATCATTTTTTTTGTGTGAGACAAGAGTCTCGCTATGTTGCCCTTGGTAGAGTGCTGTGGCATCACGACTCACAGCAACCTCAAAATCTTAGGCTTAAGTGATTCTCTTGCCTCAGCCTCCTAGGTAGCTGGGACTACAGGCACCCACCATAACACCCGGCTATTTTTTGTTGCTGTTGTTGTGATTATTTGGCAGGCACAGGCCAGGTTGAACCCACCAGCTCTGGTGCGTGTGGCCGTTGCCCTACCCACGGAGCTACAGGCACTGAGCCCGTTCTTATTTTTGTAACTACTGATTTTCCATAACCAGCTATCAGCTACCTGATGGTAAGAATTGCTGCTGTTGTTTCTGAATTTGATGGCCTCTTTTTGAGGCAAGCACATTTCACATATTCAGTATGGTTTTCCTGAGTGAATTAAACTTGTCAGCCCTTAGGCAGAACATTTCACAGTCACCCGCTGATCATACTCAGAAACGGAGCTAGTTTCTATCCTGGGTCCTTGCAGCTCCCCCTTATCCAACCTCTTGATTAAATTTCACTTCACTTGTCCACTTCTGGCCTTGATCACCACATATCTGAATAAATACACTATTCTTGATGAACTTACCTTCCTTAGTTCTCTTATGTGCTGTATTTACAACACCAATGACTTAACATAGTACCATATTACAGTAATGATACCAAGCTTCCATAAAACCAAATCATTTACTTGCTAAAGTTCATATTTTCTAGCATGAAAATTTTCAAGAATTAATTCTAAGTCTATTTTTACTTTCACTTCTGCTGCCCCTACCTACCTTTTCATTTGTGTCCACAGAGATACCTTTATAAAGAAGGCATCAGTGAGCCATGAGGCTTTCTGTCAGCCATGTCAACTCTGTGGAGGTCACACCGCACCTTGGGGATGTGAGTGAGGCCAGTGGCACACCACGTAGCTGACCCAAAAACCCCTGAAAATTTCATGGGGGACTGAATTATCAGGTAGATATCAGTCAGGTTCCAACCACGTACTTCCATAAAACCTTTAAGTAAAAGTGATTAGATGGGGTAGGGGAAGTCCAGGTTCAGGGGGGATTCAGGGTTTGCTTTCCTTAGGTGATTCTAAGATAAGAAAACCAGATTGGTGGTAAAAAAGGGAAGAGACAGACCAAAAGAGATAATTAAGCAGATTGATCAAAAACTGTGTTTTTTAAGCATGTTTCTGATCTTATCGCAAAGTGTTCCCTTAGCTCAAAATGTTAGTCTAATTTCTTCTACAGATTTTTTTATAAGAACTTATTGAATCACATCACTGTACTCTTAGAACATTAATATTATTAATCCACTGGGCAGCATTGCATTATATCAAAGTCACATGCAGTTAGTAGAAGGCTGTATGTGTATATATTACATCAATGTGGCGGAGCATGTGTGAAACAAAATGCTCTCTTACAAAATGTATTCACAGCAATCCAAAAAGGTTCATGCTCCTAAACATTTTTTTCTTTTTCTTTTCTTTTTTTTTTTATTTTCTGGTAGCAAATTATGTTTTGTCTTAAGAGAAAAAAATTCTCTCTCTGTTCCCACTGGAGTTTTTGCTTCAACTCATAGCAACAAAATATTATCTGTCTCTCCTAAAGTATCAGAGTGATACAAATGCTCAAAATTACACCTGTTCTTACAAAGTCAAGATTAAATACTGCCTACTCCATGAATTTTCCCCAACTGCAACAGCTAAACTAATCTCACCCACTACTGTGGTCCCCGAGCACCTGACTTGTACATAAATTTTAAAATGTATCAAATTCTTTCTTCAATTATATTACGGTTATTCCAGCTTAGTCCTTCTCTTGTAATAGTCTTTAAAGTTTCAGTTGGACAAATTCAGCTCAGTATCCCTAACTAAGCCTTAGTCCAGTGTCTCGTTCAGTATTTGGACTGAGACAATGCTAGTTAAATATCTGGAATCTTAATTGATGGGGCTGATTACTGACTCTGCACTTTCCTAGCTGGGCACACTGAAGAAAACAAATTGATCTTTCTTCTTTCAGTTTCCTTATCTCTAAAATGGGGGAAATTCAGACATGTATCTCTTAGAAATATTATGTGTTTAAAATTGAGATAATAAATTAATAAAACCAGCAAGTTTCTGGTGCCCAAAAAGTTAAAAAAAAAAAAAAATTATCCGCTGTTATTACAGATTTGGTGAATAGATATAATTATTAAGAAATTGAATTTAAATATGCATATTTTTATCCATTAAGGCTAAACTCATGGCACAGATAATTTTTTAAATTTCCTTGACGTTATTATACATTATACAATTATGTTTTCATTTGAGCTCCTGTAATGATTAGGGGCTTGACCACAAAACTAAGCATTTGTTTAGAAACTGTTTTTTTGTTGTTGTTTTTTTCCCCTATTCTCTAATTATTTTCTCTTCTGTCTCTCCCCATTTTGTTTGGCAGCTGAGTATTATGATGCATGTCCTATAACTGATGATAAGTACATAGGCAAAAGCAGCTGAACTAAGGGCAGTGTCAGGCAAACTCAATTGCTACTTAGCAAATAAGTAGAAGAGAAGGGAACATGGCATTTGATACTTTCTCCCTTTCTTTTTTGCTCCTCCTCCTCATAACTTCCAGCTTTGGAGATGGGATTTGTCTTTATTAGCAATGTAGTCAAACTGAAAGTGATTCCATTCTTATGTTTGGAATAGTATATGACATGACATCTCTGTTAGGAATGTTACGGTCCCATTCATACCTGAGAGCTATGGAGGGTTCCAAAGTCACCCCTAAAGTCGCCATATACAGGGAAAATGTGAAATTGAAACTCATCATACCTTCATTTACAAAATATTCATCACAAAATTTTACAAAGAGGTGGCCAACACTTGGAATGTTTCTAATTATACTGTTAATTGTCACCCCCTCAAATATATATACTGATCTCTTTTCTGCATTTGAGAATCAGGCATAATATAAATTCAATCCACTGTGACATGTTAAATCTCACCAAATATGTGAGATAGTCTTTAATTTGCCCTTGAGTTTTCTTATCTCCAGCTTGTAGAAGAACTGAATGTTGGAGTCTCCTGAGTAAGATCCTAGCTACCTTCCTTTGCATATGCAGCAGTAAATTAGTATTTTAATGAAGCGTTGCACCTGAAGTGAATATTACTTTTTGTCTGTAAAATGGCTATGAGAAGGCAACCCAGAGTAATTATTGTCATTTTTTTTTGTTTGTTTGTTTGTTTTGTTTTTTTTTTTAGATAGAGCCTCAAGCTGTCCCCCTGGGTCGAGAGCTGTAGCATCACAGCTCACAGCAACCTCCAACTCCTGGGCTCAAGTGAGTCTTCTGTCTTCACCTCCCAAGTAGCAGGGACTACAGGCGCCCACCACAATGCCCGGCTATTTTTTGGTTGCAGCCGTCATTGTTGTTTGGCAGGTTCAGGCTGGATTCGAACCCACCAGCTCAGGTGTATGTGGCTGGCACCTTATCTGCTTGAGCCACAAGTGCCGAGCCAATTATTGTCATTTTTGTAGAAACTATTTTAATTAACACTGCCTAAGCAAATGTATCATTATTTCTTGTTTTTGTCACCTTTATCAATTGGGTAATTCATATCAAATATATAACAAAATGTTAGTTCTATTATATCTCTACCATACATTCAAAACATAGAGACCTAAGTAACTGACATTTATTTAGCTCACAGTTTAGTGTTGGCTAGTTTTGCACTGGTCTAATCTGAGCGAAACTGACATCTATCTGCTGGGCTCATTCACAGGATGTGGTTGTCTCGTGGGTCAGCTAGTGGTTGGATAATCCCAGATGACACTGCTTACCTGTCAGATAGTTAGGAGATTGGGGATCAGGGCAACAGAGGGCTGTAGGTCTCATGTTGGTCATCATGCACTATTTTGTTATATGGCAGTCATGAATTCAAAGAATAACGAGATTGAAAGCTTGCAGAACCTTGTGAGAACCGGCTTAGAATCGTCGTGCAAGATTTTTACTATATTAAATTAGAACAAATAAAGCCATACCTCAGAGATACTGAGGTTCAGTTCCAGACAACCAAAGTAGATCATATATCACAATAAAGTGGTTCACACGATTTTGGGAGGTTTCCCAGTGCATCTAAAAGTGTTGGTTATACTATATCATAGTCTATTAAAAGTGCAATAACCGGTGATCAGTGAGATCTCACCTAATGTGTGTAATATGAAGATGCTCAACATCCCCCCTACAACATTAACTTTTCCTTATAAACAAAGTAACCTAGACATTTCTACCCTCACATTAATCTGAAAAAAAGAAGAAAAAGTACAATAACATTATGTCTAAAAACAAGCAATATATATACCTTAGTTAAATAATACTTTATTGTTAAACAGTGCTGATCATTTTAGCCTTCTACAAGCCATAATCATTTTCTGCTGAAGTGTCTTCCTCCCACGTTGATAGCGCCTGACTGATCATTGTGGTGGTTGCTGATGGTTGGGTTAGCTGTGACAATTTCATAAAGTAGAACAATGAAGTTTGCCCCATTTAATTGATTCTTCCTTTCATAAAAGATTTCTCTGTACCATGAGGTTTTAGTTTCTGGCTGGGGCTGGGTTTGAATCCACCACCTCCAGCATATGGGGCCGGCATCCTACTCCTTGAACCACTCCTTTGGCGTGTATGGGGCTGCCACCATGAGATTATATTTGAGAATATTTTACCCATATTACAACTTCTTTCAAAATTGAAGTCAATCTTCTCAAGCCCTGCTACTGCTGTATCAACTAAGTTTAAGTAATAATCTAAATTCTTTGTCATTGCAACAACATTCTTAGCATCTTCCCCAGAAATAGATGCCATCTTAAGAACCTACTTTCTTGGCTCATCCTTAAGAAGAAACTCTTCATCCGTTCAAGTGTTATCATAATAGTACAGGAATTCAGTCACATCCTGAGGCTGCATTTCCAATTCTGGCGACTCAGGGAAGAATCTGCCCCCAAGCACCTACCAGACGTTGTCAGAATTTATTTCCTCAAGGATGTATGGCTGAGTCCAGCTTCTTTTGCTAGATATCTATGAGAAACTGCTCTGAACAAGAAGAGGCCCCTCTCAGACCCTTCCCATATTTCATCTCTTGTAGGTGGTTTACAAACTGACTGCTTCTTCAAGGCCTGTGAGAGAAACTTCATATTCTGACTGACCCTCTTCCTTAAGAGTCAAAGCCTTTCAAACCCTGTCTTTCCTTTCAAAGGCTCATTTGATCAGATCATGGCTACCTAGGAAGACACAGCCTCTAACTTTTCTTTTTTATTTGACCTCTGATCCTTTACTCTCAACAAATTGTTTTATTTCTTAGGAACAAGGAGATGAAAACAGTAAACAGGACACTCTCGTATATAAAATATATGTCTCTGTTTGAATGGTTTTACTCATTTGTTCCTTTAATAGAAAGAGGTCTCAGTGACACTTTCTAAGGTTAATCTTTTCCTCTTCAACTGGGTCCTTTTGACTCCGACTTTTATTATCCTTTTTACTGATTATAAGTAGTCAACACCTTCTATCTTTCCATACTTCCCTTTCTTTTTCGCAAACAACACAGCTCCATATATGTGCTCCTCCATCATTTTTAGCAATAGTAGTAGGGGTTCACCCTCTTAAGGAAACTTTTCAGACGTGGTCTTCCCCAATTTCATCCATGATGTTTTATGCCATTTTTTTTTCACTTTTTTCCCATAAAACGTTGATACCACAGATAAATATGAGCTGGTATGTGCTAAATGTATCTCAATACTTTGAGCATAGAAATGTAAGACTTTTTGTTCACTACTACCTCTTCCAAAAAAGAAAAACTAATTTTGCCTCATGTAAGAGATGCTCTCCATAATGATTACCTGCTCTACACTATGGCCATTTGCCTTTCTCGCTGCCATCCAATTTTCATTCTCTTCGTAATGAAAATTCTTAAAGGACGGAGGTCTTCTTGCCTCTCCATTTCTCAATCCCTATGATTGAGCTTTCACCCTTGCCATCTTACTGAATTTTTCACAAAGGTCAGCACTGTCTTATTCTTTGCTTAATCTAATAGTCACATTTTAGCCCTTATCATATTTGAACTCTGTCTGACATTTTACACTGCTGAACTTGTCTTTAATTCTTGAAATTCCCTTCTTTCTTGTCTTTGAAGGCGACAATGTTTCCAAAGTGACCTGGTTCACTCTTTCCTTGGTGTCATTCTTTTTCTCTTCCTTATCTCAACTTCTTTTTTTCGTTCCTACATTTTGTGAATCATTTTATCCCGTGTCATCATGCGCCACCTCTACCAGGGCAAAGCAATTGTAGTCCCCTCACTTTCCCGATTTTCAAGGCTTACAGATACTTTGGAGGCACAATTGTTGTCTCCGTTGCTTGTTCCCACTTGTGCCTTTAATTTTCACATTAATTTTCATTTGATTAATATTACATGAGAATCCTCCTTCTAAATTGATTCTTTTCTTTCAGCCTCTCAATATTAATAACTCCTTGTTTATAAGAAAGTAAAACACATTTACTTATTTTTTTTAGAGACAAGGTCTTGCTCTATCACCCAGGCTGGAATGCATTGGCCTGATCAGAGCTCACTGTAATCTCAAACTCCTGGACTCAAGACATTTTGCTTCTTTAGCCTCTTGAGTTGTTAGGGCTACAGGCATTTGCCACCAAGCCATGCTCAACTAATTTTCAAAATCTTTTTTGTAGAGACCAGGCTGTCTTCCACAGGCTAGTCTCAAACTCCTTGTCTTAAGTGATCCTCCTGCCTGGGGCCTCCCAAAGTGCTGGAGTATTTTCTTGTTTATTTAAAATTAATATGAGTATACAAATTTTTAGATTACATTATTCTCACTTCCAAGGCAAAATTCCAGTGTACAAGAACCCCTCACCCCACATTATGCCTATTAGGTGAGATCCCATGAAACTGCCTTCCCCTTCACCCCTTCTTTATGTTTCCTCTCCTGGCCCTGATGCTAGATTATATTTGTGTTTTATTGTTCATATAACCACGGAATTATTTTATGGTTTCATATTAGTATTGAGTAATTGCATATTTATTTTTCCATTCTTGCAATACTTTACTAAGAAGAATATGTTTCAATTCCATTCAGGTAAACATAAAACATGTGACTTTCCATCTTTTTAATGGCTGAATAGTACTCCATGGTATACATATACCTCAATTTGTTGATCCATTTATGAGTTGATGAGCATTTGGGTTTTACCACAAAGACATTTGCACAAAATGTTTATTCCAATTCGATTCATAATTGCCGAGTTATGGAAGCAATCCAAAGTGCTGGTTTTACAGTCACAAGCCACCATGCCTAGCTATGATGCTGCCTTATTTTGAATTTGCTCTGAACAAGCTGAATCAAAACATTAGCACCAATTAATAGAAATTCTTGTTTTCAATCTAAATCTCTTCCAGCACATTATCTCCATTGCAGCCTGAGTAATTTTTAAAACTATAAATGTGATCATTTTGCTTAAAATTATTAGGTGATACTATTGAATTCACATAAAGTTCACAAATCTCTATTCCCATACTGTCTTTTAAGCATTATCCAGAGTCTCACAACATAGTTTATCACTTGGAATGTTTTGCTTGTCCTAAGTATTCTGCCACAAAGCTTGTGTCAGTAAACTTGTATCATTGATGATTTTTGTATATTGAACTCAATTTCTATTACACCTTTTCATTTTCTTGGCAGCTTAGTCAATTCAGTGCAAATCCATAGCATTGTTTCTTTGTTTATTTACCTTTATCTTTTTTACTTCTCCCATAAAACTAACTTATTTCTAATAAACCCAACTTGAGAGTCTGCCATCATTTTTTCCACAAAGGTTTAATCTAAAGTTCAGGAGCTTATTTTGCTTATAAGATGGGAGAGAGAGGATATCTCAAGGTTACTCCTAACCATCCACCCAGGTTGATATCACCATCCCTGCCTAGCCCATTTGGTTACTTTTTGGCAAATACACACTTATCCCGGCTGGAAGATCTCTTTACCTATATAGAATGTACAATCTTAGTGGTTATCAAGGTCAATATACACATCTCTTAGCCACAGAAAATTTGAATTGGGACTTACAGAGACACTAAGATGAATTCAGTCTGATAAGGGCTGCCTCATATAAAGTTCTGCTCTTTCTAATCTACTCTTCTGTGTTAAGGTGGCTCAAGGTTCTTGAGAAAATGCTCAATTCATGCCAGAACCTCATGCCAGATCCTCATGCCAGCTGAGAAGAAGAACATAGATATCATTCTCATATCCATGTATTTATTATATATCTTAATAGTATCTGTGTCTCTCTTTAGAATGAAGTTTGGCATTTTACTGTACATAATTTCTTCTCAGAGACCATCTTTAGCTTTGAACTCATTTGATTTTCTTTGTTTCTAGTTCTGGATTTCATTGCATCTCTCATGACTCAGACCAGAAGATTTGGGAAATTTAAATAAAAAAGAAACTAATTTCTCTGGCATCCTATGTGAATATAAACAGGGCCTAGAATTTAGGTTTCACTCCGCTATCAAGCTTTGTCCCCTGATTAGTTGAAACCCAGAGGAAGGAGCGTCTTTTTGCAATTTGTCCACGTAGAGGAGATAATTCAGATAAAATTATTGTATTTGCCTGTTGGGCTCACTTAACCCCACAGTCATGTCCTGCCAAAATTAAACAACTTGTAGTTGTTAAAAGTGTCCTACTCTCTAGTGCTTGGATACCTTGCACAGATCATTTGCCTACCTCATCTTTGATAGCTTAATAATTTCTACAGAGCCTTCAAAATTCAGCCCAGAGGTTAAATCACTGAGGAGCATTCTCCTCTCCTCTCCTTTCCTGACTTTCTTTCACCCATATCCTTCTCTTATAATGATTCTTCTCTACTAAGAGTTGTTGTAAATGTTCAATGAGTTAACATTGTCCTGCTTAGCCACATGTTTCGAGTATGTGTTCAGCACTAACATGACGCCTTGTCCATTTTCAATGCTCAATAATATTGATTTAAAAAGTAATGATTAATAGGATAAATGTTATAAATCTCTACTCTAAATATTTCCATTGAAATTTTATGCAACTTTGAAAGCCTAGCTCAGATCCAGTTTAATTTGTCTTCTATTGTGAAGTCCTGAAGTTTTCCTTTCCTCTGCACATGCTTTGAAATTAACCGGTCCTTGTTTTTACAATTATTTTTCATTTTTCTTTTTACAATACTGAATAGAGTCTGCATTATAATGTTCAAATGCAGATATAATACTACTGTATTCTTAATTCTTAGATGAGTAGTAAGTCAGTTTTTCTTTCTTTGAACAAGTACATATATATATTGATTTTTTTTTTTAATTTCAATCTACCTGGGAAGGGAAAGAATTTAGTGGAACAGTGAGCATGAAAGATTTAGCTTATCAACCAAAAACTTTGTTATAAAATTCCATATCAAGAGTATGTGTATGAGAGAAAGAATATATGTGCACACATGTACATTTGCACACGTATGCCAATACAGGAGAAAAAAGTATATTCTGTTATACATAGAATTCAAATGAACTTACAATGACTCCTGCACTTGTTTAATCCTATTCTTTTTGAGTGTACATCGGTCCTGTAAATGTAATGAAAAAGTACTTTTGTGATTACGTTACTTTACACACAGAGTTACGTAGATCTCATTACAATCATTAATCCATTGACTTTGAATTAAGCAAATAGAGGATTATCTTTGGTGGACTAAATATAATTGGTGGGACCCTAAAATGAGAGAATCCTTGCTATGATATCCATATGCACAAGATGCTATGAACCTCACGACTGGAACAGAGGATGTTATTTGGGAACTGAGAACATCCTTGACCAACAACTAACTAGAAAATGCAAATTCAATCTTATATCTTTAAGAAAAATAATTTTTCCAACTACCCAAATGTGCTTGGAAGAGGGAACTGAGACTCAGATAATATTAACTCCAGATCTACCTTGATTTCAGCCTGTGAGACCTTGAGAGATCACCAGCAAGCAGGAAAGTACAAGTATTGTGTACTACGTATTTGTGTCCTGCTAAAATTCCTAAGTTCAAACCCTAACCTGATGTGGGACATTATGAGATGTGGCCTCTGAGCCATAATAGAGTTTAGATGCATTCCTAAGCATGGGGCCCCCAAGATGGGATTAGTGCCCTTTATAGAGGTGAAGAGACCCAAGCCCACTCTCACTGGCTCCTCTCTCTCTCTTGCACATATAGCAAGAAGGTGGCCATCTGAAAACCAGGAAAGGAGCCCTCACAAGAAACACAGTTGGCACTAATCTTGCACTTCTCAGCATCCATAATGCGAAAAATCAATTCCTACTGTTTAAACTACCCCATCTATAGCATTTTTGTTGCAGCAGCCCAAAGTGACAAAGACAGGGAAATGATATAGTTTTGTTATTTAAGCATCTAAGCTTATGATGACTGGTAACACAAAAGTAGAAAAGAAATATAGTTATTTTGAATAAAATGAAAAGAGACTCTGTTTTCTTCTCAGGTTTTAAATACAACTCACCTGTTGTTTGTGGCTAAAGAAGACTACACCCGGGAGGTGCCTGTGGCTCAAAGGAGTAGGGTCTTGGCCCCATATACCGGAGGTGGTGAGTTCAAACCCAGCCCCGGCCAAAAACTGCAAAAAAAAAAAAAAAAAAAAAATGATGACGACTAAACCCATTCCCAGTAAGTGCTTTATAGAAAAACCTGTGAAGCACTGGAGAGGAGGAAAGGTGTGGTCTCAAGCATAGGTGACCAGGAGAAAAGATTATGACATTCACCTTCCGCCAGGCTCCACAGGAACAGGGTAGGTATGTTTTCTTTCTTTCTTTCTTTCTTTCTTTTTTTTTTTTTTTTTTTGACAGAGTCTCACTTTATCACCCCGATAGAGTGCTATGACATCACAGCTTACAGCAACCTCCAACTCCTGGGTTTAGGCAATTCTCTTGCCTCAACCTCCCCAGTAGCTGGGACTATAGGCGCCTGCCACAAGGCCCGGCTATTTTTTTTGTTACAATTTGGCGGGGCTGGGTTTGAACCCACCACCATCTGTATTTGGGGCTGGCACACTGCTCACTGAGCCACAGGCATATGTTTTCTTAACAGTACCAGCTCACTTCTTTGCTCCAATAGGACTCTATATTTCTTTGCTAATGAAACTGTACTGAGAGGGAATGAAAATAATCATGTAAAGTCACTCTTCCCCAAGAAGAATTAAATGGGGCACCTATATTTATCTCTTTTCTCCCCACAAAAAAACACCTTAAAGTGACACTATGGCTAGCTCATTTTAGGCTAACTGCAGAGTGACAGTTTTCTCCTTCTGCAGAAAAAGGATAATCAGCTTCATTAATCCATTTAGACCTCCAGGGTATCATTTATTAAATTGCTCCCAATGTGCCTTATTCACTCCCAGGAAATAATTTACATACTAGGGAAATTTGATTCACTATCAAGCATATTCCATTTTAAACAATTCTCATTTTCCTTCCTTGGTAGAAGGTAATAACTTATGCAAAATATGTGCAGGCACAGATCAAGCCATGCTGGGAAATTATTTAAGTATTACCTTCAGGATGCCAATACTGCAATATACAATTCAATGAATTTAATGAGGATTTTTTTCCCCATGTTTTTCTTGCCCTTCTCCCCCACCCCAAACAATTAAAATCAATTATATATAAAATGTTATATAAAAACCTGGAAGAATAGTGTCATGGTACACAGGAGTGGAAGTCACTGAAGTGTCTTCCAATTTCATTTTTGCTCAACCTTTCAATAGAATCCCAGATAAACCTATTTTGTGTTATATAAGCCACTGTCTAAACAGTCAATTGCACTTAAAGGTAGTTTGCTTCTTTCCAAGTTGAATAAGGCTGGCATTTTACTCATGGAGACAACGTAATTGGTTGTATGTAAGATGTCTCATTTAGATCATCTTTAACTTTTCTAGAGGAAGATGACTCCAATTATAACAATTACCTATGTGTACCTCTTAGCATGTTCCCAGTTATTATTTCAGCTGCTTTACACATATTCATTCTAGTCCTTCTGTAAACAAATCTTGGAAGTAGGTACCACTAGTTAAAGATGAAAGGCGAGGGCTTCAAATCAGAACAACTAAAAATAGTGCAACAAAACATAGATATGGATCTTTCCATGATGAACAACCTGTTAAACTGCTTGATTTTTTTTTAATGTGAAAATATTTAACTCTTGCATAGATAATATATTGTATAAAATAGCACATAAAAACTCTGCAGTTCTCAACTGTCACTAACTACCTTGAATTTTTAATGAATGACTCCCAGTGAAAAAAATTAGATGGGGTTCCAGAACTTCCCTTAACTGGCTATCTCTCCCTACACTTCAGTTATCTAACCTAAAAATAAGTTGATGATTGTCATGGAAATATTTCAACCCACAAAACTGTAGCTTTTCCCCCATTATTACTTGTGAATAATATCCAACTAAAAACTGAAAAAGAAATTTACAACCAGGAGTATGTTAAGATGTAAATCCCTTAACTAGTGCCCCCTTAAAAAAAAAAAAAAGGAAAAGAAAAGAAAAAAGAAAACAACATTTTGTGTAATTATAATCAGGGAATGTGTCTTATAAAGTACAAGGATGGAGTAAATCTTCTATTATACTGAATTTGCATCTTGACAAACCTGCCAAGTGTCCAACTCTGCTGTGATCCCTAAATATTTCTTTATCCAAACAGCAAATCACAGCTTATTCAATCAATATACTGGCCGGCAGCAGACTGAGTGTCCCAGCCCCTAACACATTATTTTTCACTGACATAGCAAATTCTTAAGATCAAATAAATACCGACTGAACTTTTTACCCTCTTTCTAGTCTCAGAGCAGCAGTTTGAAGAATGCTGTGAAGTTCACATCACTTTCCCTGCTGCAATCGGTCATGTATTTAAATCTTAAAAGATGTAAATTGTAGGCTTAGAAGAGTGAGAGGACCGTGTCCATGTAGGCAGAAAATATTTTAAACTATTTTCTGACAGTGCAAGAATATAGCTACTGCGATTTTAGCTAATGGACAGGTAGAAATTTGGAATGCAAATTAGAAAGCTAAAAAACAGAATTTTTCTTGCTGGTGTGGTGGTTATTATTACTATTCTTTTCTCCCATTGAGTACCAAGATTTTAATTTTGGAATTTTAAAGACATTGTCAGGCAAGCCTTTTCACAGTTTCACAACCTAGAGTATTGCCAACAAAATAAACTGAACCAGTAAAATATTGTAAAAGACTTACAAAAACATTAAGTGCTTTTAATTAATTATAGCAACACTTTCATTCAAGATTTACATACATAATTTATCAGTTTTGTAAAATGAATAGAATTAGAGAAGATTATTTTTACATGTGGAACAAAACACTCTTAATTCAGGAATATGTGGAACAGACATTGAATCCATGCTCTTTTATTCACCGAAGTATTTTTGGTTTAATAAATGCGTATTTCTCTCTTTCTCTCTCTTTGCTTTTAAATTCTTTGACCATACTCATACAACTATTTATCTGTTTACTGGGGAATTTTAAATAAAGTTTATTACTTATTTAGAAAAAAACCACAGTGTTTGGGTATGACTAAAACTTTTGGTTTTCCAAAAGGAAATAAATTATTCTTTGGTATTTGTGTAATTACATTTCATCAAAAGATGACATTGGGAAAAAAAAAAAAAAAAAAAAAAGTGACATTAGAACATGGGTTGACCGGAGCTCCTAAAAAGTGTGGATAAAATATTTGTAATCTAGACATTTCACGCAATGAGTCTGAGTCCCTGATAGGCAGGAGTGAATGCTGGGAAATGCCAGGAAACTGGTAACTGGTGCAGCCAAGTTCAGTGCCTGGATTCCAAAAAAAGCCAGTTTAGTAAGACACTAAGTTGTAACTGCTATTAGAAAGACACATTGAGATTGAGACATGATGTTCCAGCAATTTATTTCCCACCTAGAAATTCTATTTCTGGTAGTTTAAAAGCTGTTAGTAGGTATTAGTATTTAATGATGCCAAGGGGCTGAGGAAAGGTACAGAACAGAACAATTTTGAAGAATACAAGCTCTGTACACAGAACTAAGACCCAATTTTGCCTCTTCCACTAACTTCTGTTGTGATATCTGGCTATTAGTCTAATATTCCTCTTGCTCATCTTTAAAAATGGGGAATGTACTTGATTTTTGTTTTCCACAAATAAGCAAGATAACACATAAAAAGACATGGGCCTGTTTCTTGGCATTTAAAATAGTCAAAGATAAACTTTTATCTTTTCTGTAAGCTAGTTTCAAAGACTTAGAAAAAGTTGAAGATTTTTTGATGACCTTCAAAGAAAATGAGCTCTTACATTTTCCAATATTGGGGTGAAATTTAGACAAGGGACCCGTCCTTTGGACACTCGGTGGATGGCGACAGGTAGAAAAGAGAAGCTTCTATAAAATGGAGTTAGAAAGATTAGAGATTTCATTTTATTTCACCTTCTCTGGGGAAGAATTTTAAAGGTAATATTACAAAACAAGTATAATGTGGTCTTTAGAAACAGAAGTACTCAGGAATTCTCATTTTAAAAATGTGTACTTATATGTAAGTAACTGATTTAGATGAGGTAAATAATTCCCTGGAATCCTCTCGAATTTTCTAATTTAAGTTTAAAATTGTCTAATTTTTTCTGGAGAGAAGATATCATTCCTATTTTGGGGGGTTTTAGCCAATAAGTGGGCTAAATACAGGGTAAGCAAGTCACTAAGGCATGCTGAAATTAAAGAAATAATTGGATCCTAGAAAAAGGTAATGTGAAAATCTTTAAAGGAAAGATTCTGAATATACATTAAGGAAAAGTATATTTATCAGCAGCCAAGAAAGGTGACAGGAATATTATTTAAAGTATCTGAGGGAAAAGTCTTAATTTTTTAAAACATTTAGAATTCTGCTCCATTCAGTTATAATCATCGGAGTTTTTGCTCAGGTTTCTCATTTGTAGTATTATGAATTTTGGACTAAAATTTTAAAAATAATCTTAATATTTGCTAGAGTATAAAAATGAGCACGTGAGTATAGTTTTGTTCAAAGTACTAAATACATTACTTCTGTAAAACTTGTCTGCAATAGGATTTTCTATACAGTGAACTATGTCTTAACACTTATTTCTACAACAACAATAACAAAAAAAACTTTCCCATTAGAAACTTTCCAGGGAAGAGAGATATGAAATGGAAAAACAGCTTGAGTTACTGCCAGTGTAATCATCCTGCAAAGACGATTTTTATAGACCTTTTTTGGAATGTGGGGTTTATTCTTCTAGGCTTTAGAATCAGTCATGTTGGACATTATTTGCTGTCTCTGCTTATTCTCAAGTTCACTGTCCTTTACTGATTCAGAGGACTCAGAATTCTTTAGGATACTGTTTTATGCTTATTCTCATATATCAATCTCTCTTTCAAATCCTTGAAATACTACCTGTTATCCCAAGCTTCAGCTTAACCAGCTCTGGTACTGAATAAAACGTACATGTCCCAAGCAAGTGATTCCCAATTTCCTAAATATGATATGAGAGTTCTATGGTCCCAGAACTCCCCTATGTAGCAAAGGAAATGCTAATTTTAGGTCCAATGACCTGTTTGCAACTAAAGAGACAGACTTATCATCCAAGTCCCAGTATATGATCTGCTTATTTCCATCTGGAAATGATTGATACCTACATGAAATTTTTTCATAGGGCAACTTCAGCCCACCTACGCATCAAAAATATTCTAAATACCTGAATTTTTAAAACTTGAATAACATCTGTGGTTGACAATGAACATTTACAAAGTAGTTAAAAACTAAAGTGACTTAAAAATTTTAAGTGACTACTCTAATTCTTTAAGTGTATAGTCTAAAAATGACCTAATTTATATCACTTAATAGAATACTTATTATCTCATTTTGAATGGCTATTTTATTTTAAAAATGGGTGTACCTTACATTTTTGTTTTTAACATTTATGGGGCAGGACTATTCCTGCTATCCCCTCCAGAAGAAAACCTTTCGTAAGAATTGACATATAACATTCTAAAAATTATAAAATACCCACAAGCTTCAGATATACACCTTATACATGATAAATGAATTAATAGAAATGAACGTGTTAAAAATAATTCAGCTGAGTAATTCATAGTGTAGTGAGTTCTTTAGAAAATCATTGGATAAAAATTAGACATGTAATAAAGTCAAGTTAATACATGTATTAATATAAAGCTACAAATACATAGGAAAGAAGTTGGAAGGAAGTATGTTTCTAATGATTATTTTACTAAGTCATAGAATTAAGTGTTTTTATTGATTTTCTTTTCTGTGCTTTTAATCTTTCTAAGGTTATTTCTATTATAATGAAGACAATGGAATTTAGAACTTAGGAAGTACTGTAAAGGAAATATGAGATAAAGTCATTTTTCATAATTATAATATTCTGATTTTTGGATTTTTTTATTGTCAGAATTAAAAGCACAGAAAACATAATGTTTGTGATTCTCTAAAAGAATACATGGGACTAGGTAACCTATAAAGGATAAAAATTTATGGCCCTCGGTAGAGTGCCATGGCATCACACAGCTCACAGCAACCTCCAACTCCTAGGCTTAAGCAATTCTCTTGCCTCAGCCTCCCGAGTAGCTGGGACTACAGGCACCTGCCACAACACCCAGCTATTTTTTTGTTGCAGTTCTGCTGGGGCCGGGTTTGAACCCACCACCCTCGGTATATGGGGCTGGAACCTTACCAACTAAGCCACAGGTGCCGTCCTATTTCTCAAAGTTTTGGAGGCTGGGAAGTCTACAATCAAGATGCTGGTAGGTTTGGTGTTTAGTGAGGGCCTGGACTATGTTTCCAATGTGGTGTCTTGAATGCCTTATCTTCCAGGAAGAGTGATGCTATTCTTTACATGTATAAGAGGTTAAGAGGACAAAATCACACCGTATAAAGAACCTTCTCTAACTACAATGGTGTCAATCCATTTGTGCCAATCACATCTTAATAGTCCCACCTCTTAATACTGTTATAACAGCCAACACACGCTTCTCAGGATATAGTCCAACCATAGCAATGATCAAATTTCTAAGCATTCATGACATAAAAAGAGATGAAGAATTGAGGGAGGTGGTAGATCCTATTTTCTCTTCAAAAATCCTCTCTAATGTAGCTGGCTCTGAGAGCAGGAGTGAATATTATTTTAGAATCACTTTAGGATCATAATATGTTTACAAGATTATGATATTTCCACAGTGTAGAGACATTCTTTTTTTCTCAGTTTTACTAAATGGCCTTGATAAATGCTTTAGGAACATTTTACTGGATGGATGGATATTATTTATCTTAGTAATTATTTGGATAGTGTTTTCCATTTTTTTTTTTTAACCAAAGAGTTATGAAAAGAAAGAGGAAGAATTATATCTTCACTTTAGAGAACATTCGTTGAATGAAGAATTCATGCTTTTAACTAGGCAACTGTCATAGCTATTTATGAAATGTACTCTCCTTGTAGATTAAATGGTTAACAAAATTAACAAGACAAATACATTTTGAGCTTCACCAGACTTTCTAAATTATCTGTTCGAATTAACAATGAAAATTGAATGAAAGGGTGAATGACTACAAGCTAAAAATAAAATTATAACCAGCTGAAAATGTGGGTTTCTGTAGCAAGAAGCTGTATATTTGTGTGTACACTTACAAATACATTAATGAAAATATTCTTGTATTAAAGACATTTTCTTCAACACAGGTTCTTAATTTACCATTAACTATGGCAAATTACATCTGCTTTTTTTCTTTTTTTTTTTTTTTAGCCAGAATATGAGTGGATACTTAGGAAATGAAACCAATCCTGTTAAGTACCAGTGCTTAGCCTAGCTAATATAACAGTACTGCACACTGTTCATTAACAACACTTGCTTAGAGACTCATCATAGGAATATGAAATGACTTTGTTTTCTTAGGAAAACAAATTGAAGCAGAATTTCAAAGAATTTAAACACACAGCTATGATAAAAACAAAATAGATTAAGGCTCAATATATAACAGAAGCTCGAGTCATATGACATACATAAAGTTTCCAGATTTATCAAATAAAAATATAGGATTCCCAGTTAAATTTAAATTTCAGATAAAGATGCTTCTAAGACCCAAAGAGGACCTACTTATATTATTGTTTACCAGAAATTTAAATACTTGAGTGAACTGAATTATATCTGACAACCCTGACCATACAACCATTCTGCAATCCCTTCTGCCAATCTACCTGGTGTTAGATTGCTCGTATTTTAGATTTGGTTCTAGAAAATCACTATACTTGAAACTGAGAGCAGTTGAAATATATTCACTGACACACATATAAAAGAAACCATTTCAAAGAGGTTTCAGGCTTGTTTTAATTTACATTTAAATTAAGTTGCTTTATGTATTCATATTTTTTTCAAAAATTTATTGTTGTTCCTCATCACCAAATGAAACTTCTAATCACTATCTCAAAAGAGATAAATGGTGTTGATAACAATGATTTCTTTATTATAATAAAATAAGCAAAATCATGTACATGTATATATTATTTTCTTTGTATTAAAAAACTCACATTCTAAGAAGTAGGTTATGTCAAAAATAAAAAATGTTATCAAATAATTATGTATTAATTTACCAATACATGAATAAAACATCTTAGATCATGAATTCTTTATATTCTATCCCAATGTTCTGTTGTTAATCAGACATTGCTTCATCCTTGAGCTTAATGATTTAATTTGATAACTTGGATATTTTATCCTCCTAATTTGCAAAATTCATAAAAGTTTGTTTTGCTAAATAGTTTTTCTTTAGGTTATTTTTCAGGTGCGTATATTTGTAACTATGTTAATTAAAAGTGTAAAGCAATTCATTTTTTCTGCTCATTTATATTTGACTTTATGAGACATTAATATTTCATAAAACTATATTCAAGATATTCAAATGAAAACATAGACCATTAATTTTATTGTATTTTCGGAAGCAATGTGTAACATTGTTAAAAATATGAGTGGCTGGGTTCAGATCTTAGTGTACAACTGACTGATGAGTGATCTTAGACAAATTAAGGATAATTCTATAGAATTATTTCTTAATCAAAATGGTAATAACAATAATACTTTCACCTAGTCAGGCTGTAGTGAAATTTAAATTAAATGATTGAGTTTTCTCAAAACAGTAAATAGTAATTACTCAAGTATGAGGTGGTTATTATCTTTATATTTCAGTGAAATCACTAATTTCTATGTCATTATCTTATTTACTTTCAACTATTTTATAACCAATTATAATTAACTACTGTAAACATTTTAATTACTTAAAGGCATGTTTCTATCAATAATATAGCAAGAAGCTACTCTACCTATTGATTTTGAAACTCAATAGTATACAGCACAATAATCTACACACATCTATATTTGAAAGAGCTGTCAAGATGTAGTGAGTCTGATAATTAAGTTTGTTTTTATTTATTTTTTTTAATTTTTTTTATTAAATCATAGCTGCGTGCATTGATATGATCATGGGGCATCGTACACTAGCTTCATAATTAAGTTTGTAAACTCATCCGAGAAAAAGTGCTATATACCTAATTGCTGAATCACTATGATCACCTTCAAAATATTCTCCTTGGAAGATATACACTGATACCAGCATCTAGGCCACTCTTCAAAGCAATTTTGGAACTCTTTCTCTGGAATGACCTTCAGAGCTGACATCCTATGGCACATAGAAACATACAACAAGGAAGAATGCCATTCAGTAAGACACTGCCACATGTCGACGGGAGTACAGCTGTGAGACACTGATATACCACGGTTGAAACCTTACCAAATTATTTGTATATTGCTACCAACATAAGCATACTTCATTACCAGGCCTTGTAGGACAATAGCTCTGATGGTCATTCCAGAACAAGAGTTCCAAAATTGCTTTAAGGGTGGACAAAGGTGCTGGAGTCAGTGCATAGCTTCCCCAAGAGAATACTTTGAAAGTGACTGCAGTGATATTCGGCTACAAGGTATGTAGCACTTTTTCTACAATGAGTTCACCACCTTAATTTTCAGATCTTGTATGAGTTCAAAGATTAGTTAACAATTTTATGGACTGCTAGTACTGCTGTAATATAGTTTGTTTAATATCATCTACTACAGCAGTTCCCTACTAGGAACTGATTCCATGGAAGACAGTTTTTCATGGACCAAGTTTAGGGGCGTTGGTTTTGATATGAATCTGCAAACAATTGATTTATCATGGTCTCTGTTCTGTCAAACCTCTCTGCTAATGGTAATCTGTATTTGCAGCTGCTCGCCAGCACTATCATTACCACCTCAGCCCTACCTCAGACCATCAGGCATTAGAGTTTCATCAGGAGCATGCAACCTAGACCCCTCACATTTACAGTTTACAGAAGGGTTCATGGTCCTATGAGAATCTAATGCCAGTACTGATATGACATGAGGCAGAGCTCAGGCAATGATAAAAGTGATAAGGAACAGCTGTAAATACTGATGAAGTGCTCACCCACCTGTCACTCACCCTCTGCTGTGTGGCCTGCTTCCCAATAGCCTGTAGACTTGTATGGGTTTTCTGCCCACAGGCTGAGAGAACCACAGATTATCACATTTCCTTAAACTTAAAAATTAAATAGAAATGAGGTTATTGCTATGGATTAAAAAATGTAAATTGCTCTGGACTAAATCCAAATTTTGGTAGAAAAATAGGTATTAGATGTTATGGGGTAATGATCCAAAATAAAACTTTATATCATAACATAAAAAGATGGTATATAGTTAAATTTTTATGGGGTAATAAAAGTAGCATATTTCTGAAACTATATCAAAATTATGTCAGCACAGGTTTCAAATTACATGGTATCCAATCACTGTTAGAATGTTTTAAGCCTTGATATTTTTAAGCTATTTTTACTTCTGTGTATGAGATGTAAGGATAGAGTGGCATAGTAGCATACCTCACAACAACCTCAAACTCCTGGACTCAAGAAATCCTCTTGTCTGAGCCTCCCAATTAGCTGGGATTACAGGTCCCATGACAATTCCTGGCTAGTTTTTCTATTTTTAATAGAGATGAGGTCTCACTCTTGCTCAGGCTGGTCTCCTGAGCTCAAGCAATCCAGCCATCCTGGCCTCCCAGAATGGGAGAATTACAAGTATGAGCCACCACACCCAGCTGCCAGTGACATTTTACCTTAACCAATCCAACTTCCAGTATACCTTTAGATCCTGGTCAAGGTCACAGAGATCATTTTCATTGCTAAAATCAGTGGAAGTTGCTTTGTCTTTATTTCAAGCAACCATTTGTAGTGGTTGCTTAATATAATTGATTTTGAAAACAATTTGGTATTTCTCCTTAGATGCTACTTGTCCATATTCTTTAATAGTTCCTCTTTCTGAAAAGACTTTAAACTCAGGACTATTCCAGGAAACGTCATCTCTGAGTTCTTTTCTGTTTATGCTCTTCTTCTCTGTCTTCATTCTTTCCTCAAGTTTTTTTTTTTTTTTTTTTTTTTTTTAATCTACATTTCATTTCTGCCTATGCATTTGTGACTTCCAAATATATATCTCTAGCTCCAATGGCTCCTTGTGATCCAACTGTTTGTATAAAAGTACTACATAAATGTTATGCTTGGATGTACAAGTCATCATAAATTTTTCACATCAACAGTTCTTGATTTCATCTACCAAACCCAATCCTCTATCAATTTTTACCATTGAATCTAGGAACCTTAGCTAAATTCTACTGTCTCTCCTTCATCTTCACTCTTAATACCACTACCCTAATGCAAAAGACCATGCTTGTCTTCTGAATGACTGTATCTATATACTGAAGCAAGACATTGTGCATAGCAGTCACTAAGTTCTTTCAAACAAAAGAACCACCACAGTCATTGTTAAAGTTGTTCCTTTCTTAGACATAAGAGAAATTAAGAAACTTAGATTTTTCCTTCTTTTATCAGTATGCATTTACTTATAATAAATAATAATAGATATTTAAGAGGAAAAGATAGCTCACTTTCCACTTAGTCATACATAAAAATAAGTTTATACTTTAATTCTTATATACCTTAAGATTTTTTTCTTTCTATTGTTTAAAAATACTATATGAAAGCTGTATTATAGTAAACATTCACATAGTTTTATCTTATACACACTTATATACAGCTAAGAGAAAGCCTATACTATGTATTTAAAAGAGAATAATACAGCAACTCTTTGTCCTTCTCAGTAATCTGCCTTGTATCATAGTATAATTTGTCATATTTGATAAATGTATTATTGTAATCTACAAGGTCATATTAATAATGTGAAACTCTTATTTTTCACATAAAGTTGAGATGAGTCTATTTTTAGTTTAACTTATAAGACATTAAAAAGCAAGAGTATATGCTTCAACTTTGAAACAAAAGATATTTAAAATAAATTACTGATGAGGGTAGGGCAACATTCAACCTTTGTAGAATTTCCATGATAAAATAAAGTGAGTTCATTTTTAGAAGACATTAAAAATGACATTTATATTTTTCTTCTAAAATATTATTTCCAAGTATAATCTTTGAAAATTGAATATTTAATTAGGGTAAATGCTTACATTTATAAGCTTCATTTAAATTTAATGTCAGTCTGCCTTTACATTTCTATTCAAAATGAGTAAAGTGAGTTGAGGTCACTTTCTTTTAAAAAGTGTGAAAACTCAAAGCATTAATTTACTGTCTTATTTATTCTTTTAATTCAAGATTACTAAAAATGACCTCTTGGCTTCATTAAAATTGGTTATTTAAATAAGCATTGCAATTAAATTCTAACCACTGAATGTCAATTACTTGTAGATTAGGAATAAATTTATTTTGATCACTAGGGAAATTGATCTTGTACATCTTTTCAAACACCATAAGATTTCAACATTCATTTCACTCAGATCAGATGAGGGTCTGGCTGAGAACATTCTCTTTGATAATTTCTTTTCAAGGCCTTGGAAATTATATTTGTGGTCCAGGTGTTTTAATTCATTTAATACATTTTCATATATATGTATTGTTTTAGTAGTCTAAGAATAAATTAAAGCATAATCACATTTCCTGACACTTCTTTATAAAAATTCTCTGATAATGCTTTATCCTCAGAGAGTACAATGATATTAAAGAGTAGGTTCATTTATGGTTTAATAGACTTTTTGGAAAATAGCTTTAAGATTATCTTTAATGAGTTGATCCTTCATGAGGCAGTTACAAATAGAATATTTTAATGCAAATTTTAAAGAATCAAAATATGATTTGTTAAAGCTAATTATTCCCATAAAATGCCTTAGTATGTATTATGAAAGTTGTATTACACAGTGAACAAAACACAATTTCTTTTTTGTTGTTATGAATCATTCACTTTATAAAAGATTCATATGCAGGGAGTTCTGGAAGATTGTATAAAGCATGCAGAAAATAATCAATGGTGGGATGGAAAATGAGATTTAAGAAAATTGAAAAAACAGACCAATTCATTGGGGAATGGTATTTGAAGTTAGAAACATTGTCATGGATAATATGCGATTTTTAAATTCTATTGATCCATATCTATTAGCTAAAATGTTTTGTAGTTTTCTCCATAGATATGATCTGTACTAAAAGGTATTTTTTCTTGCAAATTACTAAGAACCCAAAATCAAAATAGCTAAATCATAAACGTTTCTATTACCTTACATAATAATAAATTATGCTAGTAAATTTATATCCCAATAATGCCAGTAGAAACTTGGGCTCTTCCATTGTATGCTACTAGACTTATGGCCCTTGCTTGCTGCAACAGCTCAAACTATCACATGCATGTTCAGAAGAAAAGAAAAGGGCATTCTTTTTTTTTTTTTTTTTTTTTTTTTTTCTTCTTTTCATTAATAACTAAAATATATTTCCTAGGAGTCCAGAAAAATTTTCTAAATCCTTATGGGTCAGAATTATGTTGCATTAGTTACCCAATTTAACAGATAGAAAGAGGGATTCAAATTTTCATCTTTTTAAAAAATTAATTAGGACTCATTTTCAGTGGCTGGAGCTGGGACAACTTTTTTTTTTCAGACATGCAAAGAATGATGATCCAATAAAATAAATTAGGGAGCAATTAACAAAAGAGAAAGGGAAATTAGACTGGATAAGCACCACCAGTCTACTCTCATGCAAGTGTTAATCATAACATTAATATTAATATAAAAAAATAAAAAATAAGTCAAAATAAAAGTGTAGATAGAAAAAAAAAATCCATTTGCATATAATGTAATCATTTTTGCCAGGAAATACCTTAACTGTCAAGCCACACCGCTGGCTTTAGTTCATGCCATATTGTTAAAGCATGATGATTTAAACTATGTTCAAATAAATACACTTCATATTCCTAGTCAGAGCTTATTGACAAGAGGTCCATTGTTTGAGATGTGTGGGTCAAAACTACTTTTACTTTTAAACATTTCTTAAGAGATATTCTTAAAGGATATCATAAAAATTCTAAAAGAAAAAGAAGAAAAGAAAGGATGAGAAGAAGGAAGAGAGAGAAGGAAGGAGAGAGGGAAGCAGTAATTGGAAGCTTTCTTTTTTATAACAGAGAACATCTTCCTGTAGTCTGTATCATACATATATACATCACTTCTCTTTCTTTTTATTTCACATTATTTCATTTCACTTCTTTTATTTCCAGGTGCTTTTTCACTATCTTCTTCTTTATCTTTTAAATGTATTTGTACTCATGGCACATACAAGGTGCTGAACCAGACCCACTGTGGAAGGAAGGGCACTACTGTACAGATGAAGTTCTCAGAGGATAATAAAGATGGCAAGACTCTTATCTTCAAGATAAAGATAGACCATGTATGGGACAATATAAAATACAGGAAAATGTATCATAGCAGTGAGGAGAGAGAATCTTTATGAGTAGAAAATTGTTAATGACAAAATTAATAAAATAACATTTAGTTTGGATCATTATCTAGCTAATACATGGATATTTTCTAATTTTAGCATCAGCACAATAATTAGCTAATAAAAATGATAATAATAGTTCATAATGGTTAAAATAGGTGGAGACAATTATTTTAGTCATTTATTCAATTTATGGGCTAGGCATCACATATGCTTTACTTTGTTTAATCATACCATGACACAAACAAGTCGGTATTTTTTGTATTTTACAGTAGAGGAAAGTTATATTGAAAGGATAAGGTGCTTGCAGGTGGGGGTCCGAGCCTCCAGCAGGGTCTGGTGGTCAGAGGATCCTGTGTGAACCAGGAAGTAAGTAATGGAGACAAGATGGCTGACTGAAGCCAGCTTTCCACAGAGGCTCCCATCCAGAAGGAGAGTTAAAGGACATAAATTTAGCAAGTAACCTGGTGGATTAGAGCTACGCCAAGAGAAAAGGTTGAAGAACGCATAGCAACCCT
>CAUYPK010105707.1:0-28456 GCA_963574355.1 Loris lydekkerianus
AAATAGTATGTAACCTTTTGAGATTGGCTTTTTTCCCTCAGTATGATTTCAAGGGTTTCTATATTAGGGAATACAAATTATCACTATAATTTTGTATTTGTCATGGGATAAAATATTAAAATGTCCATCTTCTCAGATACACCTAATGGCTGGCATTATTTCTGACTTATATTGGCATTTTTATATTATTTTATAACTTATGAGTTTTACTTATAAACATAAATAAGGTAATGGTTAAATGTTAACTAACCACTGCATACCAGAATGCCTTAAGGCAAAGGTTACATTTTGTCCAAACATAGTGTGTGTGTGTGTGTGGGGGGGGGTTCTTTTCAGATAAAGGTGTTTTAGGGTAATCTCTTAGGCAAATTAGAACAAAAACATTAAGGAAGATAAAATGTTACAAAATTTATAAACTAAATTATGTGAAATTGCATACAGCAATTAGCAAATAGGGAAAATGTACCCTTTTCACCATTAAGAAGCCAGGTGTGGTGGCTCAGGCCTGTTATCCTAGCACTCTGGGAGGCTGAGGTGGGAGGAACCTTGAACTCAGGAGTTTGAGACCAGCCTAAGCAAGAGTGAGACCCCATCTCTACTAAAAATAGAAAAATCATGGAGGAGGGAGTGAGGGGGAGGGGAATTTGGCAGGTATCTGTAGTCTCAGCTTCTTGGGAGGCTGAGGCAGGAGGATCATTTGAACCCAGGAGTCTGAGGTTACTATAAGCCAGGCTGATGCTATGGCACTTAGCCTGGGCAGCAGAGTGAGATTCTGTCTTAAAGGGCAGCGCCTGTGGTTCAGTGAGTAGGGCACCAGCCCCATATACCAAGGGTGGCGAGTTCAAACCCAGCCCCTGACAAACTGCAACAAAAAAATAGCCAGGCGTTGAGGCAGGCGCCTGTAGTCCCAGCTGCTCAGGAAGCTGAGGCAGGAGAATCGCCTAAGCCCAAGAGCTGGAGGTTGCTGTGAGTCCTGTGACATCATGGCACTCTACTGAGGGCAATAAAGTACATGTAACATAAAGCTCTCATGTGAAGCCAGATCACACATGTGATATCTGATTATAGAAACTCAAACTTCTGCTGAGATTATAGAAGGCACTGGCTATTCTATGTCGTGTAGGCTATGGGAACAGATATGGTTCTAAAAGTGGTCCTTGAAGAACTAAACTCTGTGCTACCTACTCAGTCCATAAGAAGCTCTTTGAATTTAGGACCAAGGGGCAGGATAAAGGAAAAGCTTTCATCTAGTTTTTTGTTGTAAACTGTCTCCTTATATCTAGGCTTCTGTATTAAAACCAGACTTTAGGCTTGGCACCTGTGGCTCAAGCAGCTAAGGTGCAAGCAGCTAAGGTGCCAGCCACATACACCTGAACTGGTGGGTTTGAATCCAGCCCAGGCCCACCAAACAATGATGGCTGCAACCAAAAAATAGCTAGGCACCTATAGTCCCAGCTACTTGGGAGGCAGAAGCAGGAAAATGGCTTGAGCCCAGGAGTTGGAGATTGCTGTGAGCTGTGATGCCATGGCCTTCTACCCAGGGCAACAGCTTGAGGCTCTGCCACAAAAAGAAAATAATAATAATAATAATAACAATAATAATAATAAAGTAAAATCAGACTTTTAAGTTTTTACAAAATGTCACATAGTTTTGTTAATTTCAGTCTGGTACACTCTCTTTATATTGTTGACTTTTCACAATTATCATTAATATGGAAGAGTTTTAGACAGACTTCATATTTATTTAATATTGAAATGTGTTAGTCATCTGAAGGCATGGAGATAAGACAGATATAACTTTTTTTTTTTAATAAAGAAATTATAAATGGGTACCATCTTTTTGGAATCATTCTGGCAATATTTATCAAATTTGAGATGCTTATGTCCTTTGTTCTGATATTCTACTTCCAGGAATCTGTTCAAATGTAATCACATGTATGCAAAGATGTTCATACATACATGTTTTCTGTGACAGTGTTAGTTATACTAAATAATTAGAAACAATGTAAACTTCTACTATTTTAGAAAAGGTTAATTTATGAAACTGTGAAATACTATGCAGTATTAAAATAATTAGATTAAAAGTACTGTAATGAAAAAGTACCCAGGGCGGTGCCTGTGGCTCAAAGAAGTAGGGCACCGGCCCCATATTCCAGAGGTAGTAGGTTCAAACCCGCCCCGGCCAGAAACTGCAAAAAATAAACAAAGAACAACAACAACAAAGAAAAAGTACCCAGGATTTATGGGTGGAAAAAGGAAATCGAAATGGCAAAGACTTAGAAGGATGCATAAAATAGTGGTTATCATGGGCAGGGTATGGTTTGGGAAGAAAAATAACTATAACTTTTAAGTATTTAATAGCTTGAATTTTTCAGAATGAGCATCTATGACTATAGTACTTGTGTAACTAAAAAAAATTAAGGAAATTTCATCAAAAGAATATATTTCAAATATAGCAATAGAAGGACTGTAGACACGGCTTATCTTGCTGATATTTTCAATTTTTATCTGGCAATGTAGTAGGGTAGCAATGTTTATAAATGCAATTTAACAAATATGTTTGACAGGTTGGAAAGATTTATGTAAGATACATTACTACAAAAATGATCTCACAAAATTAGATATCCAAGTTATTTGAAAATTGTTTAAGAAAAAAAGACATAAAGGGCAGGGCAAAGTGGCTCATACCTGTAATTCTAGCACTCTGGGAGTCCCAGATGGCAGGATTGCTGGAACCCAAAGAATTTGAGGCTGCTGTGAGCTATGATGAGGCCAGGATGGGTACTCGACCCAGGGTGACAGAGAGACTCTGTCCTAAAGAAAAAAAAAAAAAGAAAAGAAAAAGAAAGAAAGAAACAAACAAACGGACAGAAATCCACTCAACAGCGAAGGCTGGAAACTGATTCTCTTGTGTATTCCCTGTAATGCCTGGGACATAGTAGATACTCAATAAATACTGAATAATGGATGAATACAGTTTAATTCTTTCTTTCATTTATTTATTATTTTTTTTTGCTGCGAGCTTTTCAAATGAGACCAGGGAGAGAATGGGGAGCCCAGTCTTGCTACTTAGGCAGTTAAGAATTTGTTAAGCACAGCGTTTAGTGGTTTACGTTTTGGTAATGTGTGAATTGAAAAATCATTCAATTTCACAACCAGACTATAAAAGGGAAAAAGCAAGCCTGTTATCATTAGTGGTGTGTATATATACAATACATATACGTGTATATATATAATTTGCTCAGACGAGAGGAAAGGGCTGTTTGTTGTGCAAACGTTTCCTGGCTGTGAGGGGGGTACAACTCCCTGTATTCGTGACTGTATTTTCATCTGAAAAACAGGAATAATCTCTTCCTCAGAGTTCCCGCCCCCAAGGGAATAAGTAAACTTTTATAAAATGCTGGCACTATAATGGCCATTCTATAGTTATGAAATTAGTGTTTCATATTAACTCAATACCAGGCGGTCAGGTTGAAATGCACGGAGACTAAAACTGTATAAAAATTCCAAAGTTTTTCTCCAGTCCGGGCAATCTCTTTCCCGTCATGCATCGTCCCTGATCCCCCTGCTGGACCGGTGCGGGTCCCGGTCGACTCCGAGCGCAGGGAGGTAGATCGGCGTCCCCTCCCGGGTCTCGACCTCGGGCTTCCCGGGGCTGCAGAGCCACCAGGGCTCCGAAGCCCACAGCCAGCCTCTGGCCGCGGGGACGTGCCACCTACATCTGCGCACACCCGGGGCAATCTCACCTCGAAATTAGGCTTCTGGTGGGACATTCCTACCTACTCTGGGGAGTCAGAACCCCAAGGCTTTTTCTGCCAGCAGAGTGAGGCGTTCAAGCCTGGCTGCCCAGTCCGCGAAGCCGGAAGGCCCGCGGGGCCGCGCGAGGGCGGGCGGGGCGGTCGGCAGAGTGAGAAGCACAAGGCGCGCGCTCCCGGGAACGCAGGAGGAAAGCTGGGGGTCGCGCACGCGCGCCGGGATGGGGCGCGGGAGGCGGGGCCTCTCGGCGACGGCGGGAAGAGGGCGCCCTGGAGCCGAGCCGGAGGCCGCCTGCGAGTGGGGCGAGCGTAGGGGCGTGCCCCGAGGGAGGGCGCGACGCCGAGGGGCGGAGTCAGGCAAGGCGGGGACGCGCCCGCGGGGAGGGGAAGGCGGGGGCGCGGCGGTGGCGGGAGCGTGCCCGGTCCCCGCCCCTGTTTCCCACTCTCTTTCCACCTCCGACCCGCCCGGGCTCGGGAGAGGCGCCTCTCGCCTGTCCCCGGAGTCGCCCTGCTGCCACCACCCGCACTCTCCGCTCGCGGTGAGCCCGTCAGTCCCTGTACTGTGCGCTCCTCCATCTGGGCCATGGATGGGTAAGTGCTCGGCGGCGCGGCGGCTGCTCCCGGCTGCCCCGGCCCTCCTTCCTCCAGGGTCTTGGCGGGACGCGCCGGGGCTAGGGAGCCTGGCGCCGGCGGCCGGAGAAGCGGCCCCGGCGGAGCCCGACGGCGGGGATTCCCGCATCGCGGAGGCGCCGTCCGCCGCCTCTTCTCCTTTGCGTTTGGTCTGTAATGTCCGCTCCTTCACAGCGTTAACGCCGCACACCGGGAAGTGTAGCAGAGCCCGGTCTGACGGCCGGCGCCGGGGTCAGCCCTGCGCGCCCAGAGTCCGGGAAGCCCGGGGAGCCCGGCTCGGCCTTCCGATACTTCCTCTCAGAAAATGGTGCGCGGCGCTGGGGGAAGCAGAGGCGGCGTTCGGGGCGGGCGTCCTCCGCTGGGGGAGTTGCTGTTTATCGGAGAGGTGGGGCGAGCGGTGGAGCTTTCCCGGGCGGCGAGGCGAGTGCACGCGTTGGTGCACGTCTGGGCGGCGACCTGATCTGCAGCCGCGGCCCTAGGCGGGGACCGGCGCTGCCGGGGACTGACCCAGGTCTCCTGACTTGTACTGTGAGATATGTGAACGATTTCTGTACACCAGCCAGTCTGGACTTAGTGACCCCGGGCGCTTTCTCCTTCACCACACCCCCAACCCAAGAACTTAGTGAATTTGCTGCTGTTTATGTAAAGTATTGTGTACGTGCAATTTTGGGGGAGATTTCAAATGCTCAAAAATTTAATGGGGTCCATGATAAAAATAAAAATATTTAGAATCACCTATCGAAATAGTTCTTCCGGGACCCAAGGATGTAAGGTGGGGACCAGACATATTTTAGGAATTAAAGAAACAGTTGTTTTAGGATCTTGGTTGAAGTATGTGTACATGAAGGTTTTTTTTTTTTTTTTAACTTGTCCAGCTTTGTTAGAGACTATAAATCCATTTATTTATTCCCTTTATGCATTTGAGGTTTTTTTTTTAACCTGCTTTTGGGGACGAGATTTCTGGTTGTGGAATATATGGAACTTGCTTGAACAGTAAAAGCTGTTTACATGTTGCCATGCAGTTGATGGTTTTTGTCATGGTGTGTAAAGAGGATGGAATTTTCCAACAGATTTTGCCCTCATTAGATGTCATTTACTTTAGTTTCACAGTATTAAGTGCATGTGATAGACAGGATTAACTCATTTGAATGCAGATTGCGCACTGCTATCCACAACAAAGTGCAGTTTTAGGTCTTATTTAGATGGTGATCTTTTTAAAAATTTCTACCTAAAATTCTTTTTATACTAATCTTATGTTCTAATAGGTTGTGATGTTATTTAAAATATTGTTCTTACAATATTGAAGCTTCTCTGAGAATATTGTTGAAGTCTTACTGTACATTAATTACCTTATTCAGTTCCATTTTATATGTGCAAAATTTTGTAATCTTGGTGATTTGTGTTATGCCAATATTTCAGTAGAGAAAGACTGAAATTAGTATTTCATTTATGTATAGGTTATTGTCATTAGAAGATTTGACTTAAATCTTAAAGCAGGCTAGCTTTTTGTGTCATAAAATTTATAGTTAAAATAAGGAGGACTCTTGTGTCGTGGCTGTTAACACTCTTGGATAACCATGAAGTGCAGACTTTTTTATTGTGTTTTTGTGGTTTTAAAGCTAAGAATGAGTTTATTGGTTTACATATGTAGGGCAGTGATACAGATACTGAAAGGTAAGTTTATTTGGAAGTTCAGGTGGAAGCATGATTTGTTCTTTGCATCTGGACAATAACCATAATAATGCACAATCTTTTTATGCAGAAAACATCAGTTACTTATCACGTTAAAATTTTAGACAAATGAATGTCAAGTTTCAGAAGTTAGGGAAATTAAATATCTACATGTCTATTGTTTCAAACAATTCAGTTTGCATCATTGACCCAAGAGTTATGTATTTGTTTGCATTTGTAAAGTAACAATGACCTTCAGGTTATTAACAATATGTAGCGATTATTTTTAGCTTTCTTTTTATGAGATAAACTATTTGAAAACTGTTTCTTTGGAGTTAGAGGAGATGAAGGTTTGTAGGGCAGGAAGCTTTGTGTGGCAGGAGGTTACAGGGGTTTTTACACCTTGGCCTTAAAAGTTGTGGTTTCAAATACAGTGAATTTTTACCTCTAGGAGACTAATTAAATTTCTGCATTTTCCCAGTGCCTCTAAGAGGTCTTTTTTCCTTATTTTGGATAGTTAAAAAACAAACCACAAACCACGAGTCAACATATCTTTCCAGTTCCTCCTCAAATCCCAACTGTCTTTTGTGTGTATATGTGTTCACTTCCTCCTGAAAGATAATTTATACTTAAACGCCATTTTTACATGGTAGAGTTTTTAAAAAAAACAACTCTTTGAAAATTTTGATGTCTGAAATTTGGTGTTTGTGTTTATTTTAGTTCTGAGAGACTGTCTTCACTATATTTTGGTGAGCAATTTGGGTGGTAAATGCAGATTTGCAAGATGCCTTCTATTTCTATAAAATGCAAGCACTGGTTTTGTTTCATTTAAAATCTTAGATCTGACAATTCATGCCAGTGATTTAAAAGAAAGAATTTGGTGATTTTAAGTTTTGGTTTATATTTGTTATATAGAGGTAAATAGATAAACACATTATCATTTTATTGGAGCACAACTATGTTTTTCTAAATACTAAGAAGTAATTATTTTTTACATTGCTATTAAGGGTTTGCTTTTACACTCTTCTTGTTGCTAGACTGTCCCATCATTTTTCTTTTTTGTATTAACATTTCACAACTCATCACATTCTTTATTTTTTATTATTGGTTATTGTAGTTTTTTTTTTTCTTTAATCTTATTATCTCTGTCTTTTAAAAACTTGTTCTCTAACTTTGTTTTCCATTTTCTCTTTTTACTTTTTCCATACAGTGTTGTTACAGATCTTATAGCAGTCGGTTTAAAGGTAGGAATCTTTTACTCTCCTTTCATTAGCATTTTTATATCTTAGTTTTGGCATTTTTCCCCCAGTGGTGAAGCCCTCTCACATGTTCTTAAAATTATGTGCTTTACTGTGTGATAATAATATTTTTTTAGCTCCAAAACAAGCAGAACTGTAGCTAATTTTGGATTTTATATATTTATAAGGAGAAATTATAGTATCATATATGTATAAAATGTGAACAGAAGTTTTGCTTAATCAAGATGTTTTTTGTTTGTTTTCGTTTTAGCAGTTTAAGCCAGGCCCTGACCTGATTTATCTTCCATTGTATTCTTTCTTATATCCTCTTCCATGGATGTGCTTAGAAGAGATAAAATAATAGCAGCTAATATTTTTTCAGTGGCTATTATATGCCAAGTGCTTTGTGTATATTTTCACTAATCGTTATAACAAGGTAGGTAATTCCCATTTTAGTGTACAAGATGTGGTACGCTAGTGTTCAAACTCATGTCTTCCTGGTTCCAAAGTCTGACTTTTTTCATTATACCTATCTGCCAGTAATGAGGGTTCTGTCTAGAATGTGAATAGCCAGAGAGCTGTTTTATGTTTTATAATGATTCTTAATCATTTCAGTTTTTATCAAATGATTTATTATATGAGGCTTTTAAATATAACTGAGTGTTCTAAGATTGCCTTTAGTAGTAATTTAGTATTTGATATAGCTGAATTGAGAAGGTAGTTTTAGAGGCCACTTACAAATTCAGATTACCATAGGAAGAAATAGTTCTTTTTTTTTTTTGTAATTTCAGTTTGCTTGTTCATTCTTCTTCGTTTGAAGTGTTCTTTTTTTTTTTTTTGTTCGTTTTCTTCTTCCTCTGGCAATGCTTTTTCCTGTTGCCTCTCCAGTAGCTGGGATTACAGATGCCCACCACAACGTCCGGCTCTTTGATGTTAGTAGAGAGGGTGTCTTACTCTGGCTCGCTGCTGCTCATACTGGTCTGGAACCTCTGAGCTCAGGCAATTCACCTGCCTCGGCCTCCCACAGCGCTGGGACTACAGGCATGAGCTGCCACACCTGGCCTCATTTTTTTATTATATATATTTTACATAGTACAGATTGACTTATGTAAAGTGTACCATCAGTTTCTGTCTTTATCTCTTCATCATCCCTTCTTGTTAACGATTTCAGTGTTGCTGCTTCATTTACATTTATTGAATCGAATTGTGGTGCACATAGTCTCAAAACACTTTAAAAATAATAAATATAGCAGACAGCACTTGACACTAAGAAATAGATGTCTAAGACTAGCATAATTTGTTACTATTTTATACTGTCTTTTGTTGTTTTGTGGTGATGTCCTGCTTTGGCAAACTTTTAACATACTTATGAGTTAAAAGTAAGCTGAGTGGCTCCTATTGGTGAAATATGCCCCCCTTTGGGGTAGATATTTAAGTCACCCCTTTGGGAATTGCACTTGGAGATTGTAAACTGCAGGCTCAACTATAACTAGGATCACTTTTGGTGTCTCTTAAAGTTCAGGTGCATGTGAGAGAAGAGTTATTTAAAGTGGATATTGTTCTGGTCAATAAAACTCTAGAAATGTAATTTGTAATTCTAGAGTTTTATCTGGCAAAGATGAATTCATGAGGAATTTTAAAAACTTACCATTTAGGAGTTAAGGAATTATGTTTGAAGACTGTCATGACTGTTTCATTGTCGAGAAAAATGTCTTGACAAATGAAAGAAAATTTAAATGTTAGGCATAAAAATCATATTTAAATATGAGATTTGGTTTTCTGACTACCTGTTTTGTAGGAAGCACGTTGAAAACAAAGATCAGCTCATGTTCTGAAGAGAAGATAAACTGATTAGTTGACTCAGTGGCAATCAGTACTTTTATAGAGTTAAATGCTGGGAATGTAAAATTATTTATTTTGTCTGGAGAAATTTCTCATAAGATTGTTGTTTCTTGGATCCCATCCAAGGAAGCTTAGTTGCCAAATAGATACTAATAGGCTCATAAGGCTCATATTTCATGTCAATTGTATGAGAGATAAGCCAACAGGTAGTTACTTCCTCTCTTTGCTGTCTGAATGTGATGACACAACAAATGATTTTAGCCAATGGCAAGAGTGGATTTCAGGTTATGGTCAATAAGTGCTTTCCAAAAAGTAATATGGGCTTTAAAAAAAAAAAAAAAGAATTGAAAATACTCTTTAGTGTAAAACTTGTGATTTTAGAGAAGGAAAAAAAAAGAAGAGATTTTTAAGAAATTGTGTGATTCGCTAGAATGTGTCATGAGGACAGGATTTTTTGATATTTTCTTCACTCTTAGGTTTCCAGTGTCTGGCACATAATAAGCTCTCAGAAATATCTGATGTGCAAATGAATACCAAATTGTCACACAGCTAGTTAGGTAGCAAACTCACCCTAGAGCCCAAGCCTTGTAATTTTGCTAGTGTGTCTTCTGTTTGGTAAATACCGTGGTGGGAAAGAATTCGCTGTGTATTTTAGATTGGAATTTTCTTGAAGACGGGCAGACATTTTCTGGCAGTTTAGGGCCCATGCTGTTATATACCTTAGACGTTCTTTGGTGGTATCAATTTTTGAGCTTTGCCAAAATTAAGAAAAATAGCTTTTGGTACTTAGGAAATATTTTATTTCTTCATATAAGTTTTGTATTTTGAACTGTTTATTGAGAAACAGTAAGAAATAATTGCTATCTTTAATTTTAAATCCTTTTAAATGAAGAATCAAGTGATAACTGCACATGTTTCAAGAACTTTATTATACTATATAAATTAAAGTGTCAGCATTGTGGGCTAACATAGCTTTTTGTGTATGTAGCTAAGTGTATTTTAGATTTCTGGTTTATACTTTATTATTAACTGGCTTATTTTAAACTTAAATATTTTTCAGATTCTTGGTTATTTTTTCAGAATACTATAGTATTTATTAAAACATGATTTTAAAAAATGATGTTTTTTTATTTTAAATATATTTTAGTCTTTTTCTGGGTAATCTATTTTGAGTAGATGGGTACCGAAAAACTCACATGTGCAGGAAAGACCATAATTGGCTTCCAATAATTATCATGCCTGCCACTGTATAGGAGAGAATGATAATACGTATAACATTTATTTATTTGACTGGGGTTTTTGGGGGGGGGTTTTGCAGTTTTTGGCCAGGGCTGGGTTTGAACCCACAGCCTCCGGCATATGGGGTCAGCGCCCTACTCCTTTGAGCCATAGGCACCACCCTGTATAGCATATTCAAATTAATTTTGAAGATTGTCTATTTGCTTGACCAGAGGTTAGCAAACTACAGCCTGTTGGCCACATCCAGCTTGCCACCTGTTTTTATAAATAGTTTCATTGGAACACAGTCATGCTCATTCATTTCTATGTTGTCTATGGCTTCTTTCATTGGGCAGCAGAGTAGAGTAGTGGTAGTGGAGACTGCAGAGTCTTATTTACCCTTTGGCCCTTTACAGGAAAAAAGTTTGTGTACTACTGTGCTTGAACTATGGGGAATGAAGAAGGCCTTTGCTGCAAATCCTTTTCCTTTTAAACTGAGCTGTTATTTACACTGAGTAAAACGTGTAAGTCTTAATGGCAGTTTGATAAATTTTGACAAATTTATTCACTAACATTTTCTACACCTAATTAAGATAATAGAATACCATTCCAGAAAGTTCCCTGTTGCCTTTTCTCAGACCCAGTGTAGGCAATTGTTCTGATTGCTATCATCATAGATTAGTTTTACCTGTTTTTGAACCGCATATAAATGGAATCATAGAGCATAAGCTTTTTGATGTCTGACTTATTTTACTCAAGATGATTTTGAGATTCATCTATGATATTACATGTATCAATAGTTTATTTTTTATTTCTGTGAATATTCTATTATAGGGTCACGTCACAGTATTAAATATCCATTCTCATGTTGATGAGGTATCTGGGTTTTTTCTTGTTTGGGATTATTATGAATAAAGATGTGAATATTTGTTTATAGTCTTTGGATATGTGTATGTTTCATTTTACTCCATGCCTGGGGCTAGAATCCTTGGATGATAGGATACACTGTATATATGTTTACCTTCATGAAAAACTTTTCCAAAGTGTAATACCACTTTACACTCTGACCAGCTTTGTATTAATATTTTAGTTCAGGTTGCCTCACATCCTTGCCAACTCTTGGTGTTGCCAGTCTTTACTTTTTAGGCCATCTTGTGTGCTAGTATTATCTCATTTTAGTATTCATTTGCATATTGACCTGATGACTGGGGGATATCACTTCATGTGCTTATTAGCCATTCACATATCTTCTGTGAATGTCTGTTAAATATTTTGCTTATTCTTTTAAAGTGGGTTTCTTATAGATAATTTATAGTTGGATCTTTTTGTTTTTTATCAATCTGTTTTGACAGTCTCTTTAATTAGTGTATATAGATCATTCACACTTCAAGTGATGATTAATGTACTTGGATTAATTTCTACCATATTCATAGCTGTTCTATTTTTGCAATTGTTCTTTCACTCTTTTATTTCTTTCTCTGGTTTAAATTGAGTGTTTTATATGATTCCATTTATTTCCCCTCAGCATATTAATTATACTTCTTTAAACATGTGGTAGCCCTATACATTTACAGTTCACTTAAGTCCACTGTCAAATAATGCTACATTCAGCTTGGCACCTGTGCTCAGTGAGTAGGGCTTCAACCACATACACCAAGGCTGGTGGATTTGAGCCTGACCCAGGCCTACTGAACAACAATGACAACTGCAACCAAAAAATAGCCAGGCGAAAAGAGCTGGGTATTGTGGCAGGCACCTATATTCCCAGCTACTCAGGAGGCTGAGGCAAGAGAATTGCTTAAGCCAAGAGTTTGAGGTTGCTGTGGGCTGTGACCCCATGGGCAACATAGTGAGACTCTGTCTTAAAAAGGACAGACGAGGGCAACATAGTGAGACTCAGTCTCAAAACAACAAACAAAAAATAAATAAAGAACGCTACATTGTTTCCTGTGTAGGTATACAATAAGAATATTCCAAGTTCCTCCTTTCTGTCTAGTCATATATGATGATCATCTAGTACGATTATTACTTTTACTTATTATATAGATTTTTGCAGTGACTTGGAAACTATTATTGCTAAAACAGAATACGTAAATATAAAAGATTTTATTTTCATTTATTAATTTTCCAGTAGTGTTCCTTTATGCAGATCTGAGTTTCTGATCTACGTTTCCTTCTCCCTGAAGAACTTCTTCCTTTTTTTTTTTTTTTTTTCAGTTTCTGGCCGGGGCTGGGTTTGAACCCACCACCTCCAGCAAATGGGGCCAGCGCCCTCCTCCTGTGGGGATAGGCAAGGTGCCTCATGCCTATAATCCTTGCACTCTGGAAGGCAGAAGTGGGTGGATTGCCTGAGCTCAAGAGTTCCAGACCAGCCTGAGCAAGAGTGAGGCCCCGTCTCTACTAAAATAGAAAAACTAGCTTGGCATTGTGGCAGGGGTCTGTAGTGTCAGCCCTGAGGAAACTGAGGCAAGAGGATCTCTCAAGCCCAAGAGTTTGAGGTTGCTGTGAGCTATGACACCAAGGTACTCTACCAAGGGTAATGGAGTGAGACTCTGTCTCAAAAAAGAAAAACAAACAAAAAAACTCGTGGAACAGGTCTGCTGGCAATAAATTCCTTTATGTGACAAAATCTTTATCTCTTCTTTAGTTTAAGGATATTTTCCCTGCATATAGAATTTTAGATTAGCTTTTTTTTTTTTAACATTTTAAATATTTTTATTCCATTTTCTTTTAGATTGCATGGTTTGGGGCAGAGAAAGAAACCTGTAATTCTTGTCCTTACACCTACCTCAGTAGGTAGGGTATTTTTTCCTCTGGTTTTTTTCATGATCTTCACTGTCTTTAGTTTTTTGCAGTTTGAATGATATGCCAAGATGCTAATTTTTTTTTTTTAACTTATCTTGCTTTTCTTTGAGCTTCCTGGATTTGTAGTTTGATGTTTATTATTAATTATGAAAAATTATTGGCTATTATTATTTTCATGTTCCTTCTGTCTGTTCTCTTTTCTCTAGAAAATATTAGATACTCCAATTACATCTGTGTTGTATATTTTAAATTGTCCCACAGCTCTTGGATGTTCTGTCTTTTAAAGTGTATTTATTCTGTTTTCTCTTTGCATTTTGGTTTGGGAAGTTTGTATTAGATTATCTTCAAGCTCTTTGATTCTGTTCCAGTCTACTGATGAGCCCATTGAAAAGCCTTCTTCATTTTTGTTATAGTGTTTTTAATTTTTAGCATTTCCTTTAGTTCTTTTATAGAGTTTCTATCTCTTTGTATTATTATCCATCTTTCCTACATGTTATTGCCTTTTTCCATTAGGTCCTTTAACCTATTGATCATAGGAATTTTAGACCCATGGTGGCTCATGCCTATAATTCCAGCACTCTAGAGGCCAAGGCAGGAAGATTGCTTGAACTCAGGAATGTGAGACCATCCTGAGCCAGGGCAGGTCTCTACTGAAAAGAGCAAAATTAGCTGGGCTGTTGTGGCAGGCACCTGTGGTCCCAGTTACTTGTTGGGGTTGAGGCAGGAGGATGGCTTTTTGAGGTTACTGTGAGCTAGGCTGAGGTCAGGATACTACCCAAGGAACAGAGTGAGACTCTGTCTCAAAAAACAAACAAACAAAAAACCCCAAACAACAAAATCCATGTGGTCTAGTCCTGATGCTTATTTGTCTCTTCAGTCTGTGTTTTTGTTTTTTTTACCTTTTTTTTTTTTTTTTTTTTTTTTTTAACAACCGGGTTAATTTTTTTTTTTTTTTTTTTTTTTTTTTTGGTTACTTTTTATTTTTATTGTTTTGCAGTTTTTGGCCAGGGCCAGGGTCTGAACCCGCCACCTCTGGCATATGGGGCCGGCGCCCTACCCCTTTGAGCCACAGGTGCCGCCCGTTTTTTTTACCTTTTAATATACTTTGCAATTGTTTGTTGAAAGGCAGACATGGTGTTTCAGAGCATAGGAACTGAGGTAAAAGGCCTTTAGTGTGAGTCTTAATGTTATTCAGGCTAAGAATTTCTCTAGTGTTTTTGTTTTTGTCTTCGCCTCAGAGTCTGATACTTGCTGCTCTTTCAGCTGTAACCCATTGCTGTTAATATTGAATCTTTGTAATATGGTAAGGTGTTGGAGCGAGGAAGGGTCCTGTAATCTTATGATAAAATATCGTTCCTTTAATTGGCCTGTGTCCCTTGCCCTGATCAGTGACCTTCTCCGAGTGTATCATAGTGTTTTTCCCTCTTTAGGTAAGACTAGAAGATTAGAGGGGGCTGGAGTTGAGGAAATAAAGCCCTTCCCCTAGATCAGACAAGGCAGGTGTTTAATTTTCGAGAATACTTTTCCTCTTGGGCATTTTCACAGTGGTTAATTTACCCCTCTTCCTGCTAGAGACTGGAAGGGATCTTTTGCCTTGAGAACTTGGTGGGGTTCCTGAAGGAAAGTATGGGATTTCCATAGACTACAGGCTCCAGAGATTTCTCACTCTTAGGCTAGTTCAGCCTCCTGAATAGCTGGGACTATAGGCGCCTGACATGACACCGGTTTTTCTATCTTTAGCAGAGATGGAGTCTTGCTCTTGCTCAGGGTGATCTGGAACTTCTGAGCTCAAGCAACCTACCCTCCTCGGCCTCCCAGAGTGCTAGGATTAATGGCATGAGTCACCACGTCCGGCCATGACCTCACTTTTCTGATGAGTCTAAAAATAGCTGGTGACTTTATTTGGTAGGTATTTTTCTTTTTGTGGAGATAAAAGTGACAACTTCCAAACTCTTTACTTATTTTTCAAATAGAGTTTATATCTTTATTGAGTTACAAGTGTTCTTTATATATTGTGGATAAAGTCTCTCAGTTTATGGCTTGTCCAGTAATTCTTAATTGTGTCTTTTGATAAAAATTAATTTTGATATGTTTATTTTCTTTTTTATTTTTGGTCGTAGATTTCTATATCTTGTCTAAGAAAGCTGTTTGGCCTAAGGGTCTAAAGAAAGATACTCTCCTTTATTTCCTTCTACAACCCTTGTAGTTTTAGCTTTTATGGTTAGATCTAAAATGAACCTCAAATTTACTTTTGTGTATAGTGTGAGTAAACAGTCTAGTTAGTTTGACACCATTTGCTAAAAAGATTTCCCTTTCTGGACTGAATTGTATTGGCACTATTATTTGAAAGTCAGCTCACCATATGTGAATGGGTCTATTTCTGCATACTCTATTCTTATCCCTTTATCTGTTTGTCTATTCTTATGTTAATATCAAACAATCTAGATAACTGGCTTAAGTAGTATAGGTCCTCCAATTTTGTTCTTTATCAAAATTGCTTTAGTCCTCCTAGGTAATTTGAATTTCATTTTAAAATTAAAAATTAGCTGTTCATTTTGTGTCTCCTTTTTTGCTTTTTGAGACAATGTCTCCCTGTCTCACCCAGGCTGTTGCAGTAGCATGATCAGAGTTCAGCCTTGAACTCCTAGGTTCATGTGGATCCTCTTACTTCAGCCTCGGGAGTAGCTGGGACTACAGATGCGCTACACTATGCAGGCAAATTTGTTTTTAAAAAGATGAAGTCTTGCTATATTGTCCAGGCTGTTTTCAGAGTTCTGGCCTCAAGCTGTCCTTCCACCTCAACCTCCCAAAGTACTGGGATTATAGGCGTGAGCCATGGTACTTGCTAGCTTGTCATTTTCTGTACAAGAAGCTGGGATTTTGACTGGGGTTGATTAAAATCTGTAAATCAATGGACATTTCAACTATCTTTTAAAACATTTTTTTCTTTATTTAAAAATTTTAAATTGACAGGTAAAAATTGTGTATGTTGATTGTGGTGTTTTGAAATATGTCTATGTACTTTATGGAATGGTTAGGTTAAGGTAATTAAGTATTATTTCACATATTAATCTTTTTTGTGATGAGAACACTTAAAATATACTCAAGATATTTTTAGGTATACAATACATTGTCATTAACTATACTGACCATGGCATATGATAGATCTCCTGATCTTACATCTGCTGTCTAACTGAAATACTGCCTTTTGACCAGCATCTCCCTATTTTGTGCCCCCTCCTATAACAATCGTTTTATACCAGTGGTTCTCAACCTTTCGGGGGTCGAACAACCCTTTCACAGGGATCTTCTCATATCAGATATTTACATTATAATTTATAACAATAGCAACATTACAGTTATGAGGTAGCAGCAAAAATAATGTAGTGGTAGTGGTTGGGGGTCACCACAACATGAAGAACTGTATTAAAGGGTCGCGGCATTAGGAAGGTTGAGAACCACTGTTCTACACTCTGGTTCTATGAATTCAACATTTTTAGATTCCACATATAAGTGAGATCATGCGGTATTTGTTTTCCTGTGCCTGGTTTATTTCACTTAACATAATCTCCAGATTCATCCATACAGTCTCAAATGATAGCATGTCTTTCTTTTTAAAGGCTGAATATTCAATTTATAAACCACATTTTGTTTATCCATTCATCTACTGATGAACACTTTGGTCAGTTCCACATGTCAGCTAGTATGAATAATGCTGCAGTGAACATGGGGTACAATATCTCTTTGACATACTGATTTCGTTATTATACCCAGTAGTGGGACTGCTGGATCATGAGATAGTTCTATTTTTAATCTTTTGAGAAACTTCCATTCTGTGGAGTACATTAAGGGTATACTATTAATAATTTATGGTCTCAGCAACTCTGTACAAGGATTTCTTTTTCTCCACATCTTCACCAACACTTATTTTGTCTTTTATCTTTTTGATAATAGCTATTTAAAGTGTGAAGTGATAACTCCTTGTGTTTTTAATTTTTAATGATTAGTACTATTAAGCATTTTTTAATGTATCTGTAGGCCATGTGTATGTCTTTTGAGAGATGTCTACCTAGGTCATTTGCTTATTTTTTAATTAGGCTATTTTTTTTTTTTTGCTATTAAGTTCATTATATGTTTTGGATAATAACTTCTTATTGGATGTATGGCTTGCAAGTATTTTCTCCCATTCTGTAGGTTGTCTCATCACTCTGCAAATTTTTGTTTCCTTTGCTATGCAGAGGCTTTTTAGTTTATATAATGCTGCTTGTCTATTTTTGCTTTTGTTGCTTGTGCTTTTGTGGTCATATCCAAAATATCATTGCCCAAACTAATGTCATAGAGCTTTCCCCCTGTTTTCTTTTAGTAGTTTTATAGTTTCAAGTCTTGTGTTTGAGTCTTTAATTCATTTTGAGATTTTTTTAATGTGGTATGAGATAAGAATCTAATTTCATTCTGACATTTTTTAGGAATGCAGGCTTATTACTGAGCGGGATGTCCCTTGCTCTGAGTTTCTTTTCCTTTGTACCTAGATGTAGGTTTGTATTTTTGGCAGGAGAACCACAAAAGTGATGTTTTTGATTTGTCCTATTACTTGTGATATTAGCTTCGATCACTGTGCTGGCTCAGTTTTCCATTACAAATTTACTATTTTTCCCTAAGTAGTTTGTGGAGTGATACTTTGAGACCACACTTAAACTTTTACTGTTACTTTTAGCGTCTATTGATGATTCTTCCTGAATGAGTTGTTAAAATGATAGTTGTGGCTGGGTGGGATGACTCACAACTGTAATCCTAGCAATTTGGAAGCTGAGGTGGGACAGTTGCTTGAGGCCAGGAGTTTGAGACCAGCCTGAACAACATTGCAAGAACCTCATAGCTACAAAAAAATTTTAAAAATTAGCCAAATGTGGTGGCATGCGCCTGTAGTAACTATTCAGGAAGCAGAGGCAGGATTGCCTGAGCCAGGAGTTCACTGTTATACTGAGCTATGATTGCACCACTATACTCTAGCTTGGGTGACAGAGCAAGAACCTGTCTCCCAAGGGAAAAAAAAAGTTGCAGAGTGGTGATTTTCTAATTTTATTTTTGGAATTAAGATTATATTAACTTAATATGAACTGGGAAATCATATTTTATGGAATAACTTTTTCTGGAAAGCTTGGTTAACCTCACCATCTGGGTCTGAGTTGTTTTTTTGGAGGGGAATGATGGAAAGATGAATGGTCTTACCATGTTTAATTCTTTGTCTTTTTTATTTTTTTTGAAACAGCATCTTGGTATATTGCTGTGTTGTCCTGACTGGTTTTGGAACTCCTAGGCTCAAGTAATTCTTTCATTCCAGCCTCCCAAGTAGCTGAGACTACAGGTGTGCACCACCATGCCTGGCTGTTTTTAATTCTTTTTTTTTTTTTTTTTTTTTTGAGACAGAATCTCTTTCATTGTGGCAATAGTGCAGTGGTGTCATCATAGTTAACTGCAACTGCAAACTCCTTGGCTTAAGGGATCTTCCTGACTTAGCCTCCTAAGTAGCTGGTACTGTAGGTGTGTGCCACCATGCCCAGCTGATTTTTCTATTTTTTTGTAGAGATGGGGTCTTGCAGTTGCTTAGGCTGGTCTGGAACTCCTGAGCTCAAGCAATCCTCCTATTATAGGCTTGAGCCACCACACGGAGGTATTTTCTCTCATACTAATTTTTGTGTTTTCTGTTTTTCTAGGAATGCATTCATTTCATTATTATTAAATTTATTCTAATCCAGGCCAGGCTCAGTGGCTCATGAGTGGCCGATATTATTAGTTTTTTTAATTTAATTGCCAAATAATAATCTATCATTTTGCTATTGTTTCTAATTTTTTTTTTTTTTGAGACAGAGTCTCATTATGTCACCCTTGGTAGAGTGCTGTGCTGTCATAGCTCACAGCAACCTCAAACTGTTGGGCTCAAGCAATCCTCATGCTTCAGCCTCCTGATTAGCTGGGACTACAGGAACCCACCACAATGCCCAGCTATTTTTTTAGGTATGGGGTCCTCAGTCTTGCTCAGGGTGGTCTTAAACTCCTGAGCTCAAGCAATCCACCTGCCTTGGCCTCCCAGAATGCTAAGATTGTAGATGTGAGCCACCATACCTGGCCCCCCCCCCTCAAGTTTTTTAACATGTACCTTTGTGTGACAAATCTGGTTTGTTTTTTATTCCTGAAAATATTTTTTTTTTTTTACACAGCAGTGTAAGGAAAAATAGAGCACAATTAGAAGTCTCATGGAGGGGGCAGAGGATCTGGAATCCCAGCACTTTGGGAGGCTGGGCTGGGATCATCATTTGAGGCCAGGAGTTTAAGACCAGCCTGGACAACATAACAATCCCTTCAGGAGTTGTAGGCTGCAGTGAGCTGTGATCACATTGCATTCCAGCCTGGGCAATAGCATAGGACCCTGTCTCAGAAAAAAACAAAGGCAGGTGGTTCATGCCTGTAATCCTAGCAGTTTAGGAGGCCAGGGTGGGTGGATTGCCTGAGCTCAGGAGTTCCAGACCAGCCTGAGCAAGAGTGAGTCCCATTCTCTACTAAAAATAGAAAAAGTACCTGTACATTGTGGTGGGTGCCTGTAGTCCCAGCTGTTCAGGAGGCTGAGGTAAGAGGATCGCTTGAGCGCAAGAGACTGAGGTTGCAACAGAATAAGACTCTGTCTCAAAAAAAAAAAAAAAAAAAAAGTCATGGTAAACAAAAATAAATAATTAGATAAGAAAATTGTGGTCATACTATTCATCAAATTAGCATGTGATGTAATGTTAAACAACTAATGAGAATGTAAGAAAGAATCCATTTGACCTTGATTCTCAGAACAGTTTTTTCCAGTTGGTCCTAAGGTTAAAACATGGGACCATAGAGTTAAAAAAAGTGAAGCATGCTAGGATTATGTTTCCTTGACAGAGTCTCACTGCGTCACCCTCAGAAGAGTGCTGTGGTGGTATAGCTCACAGCAACCTCTAACTCTAGAGCTTAAGCGATTCTCTTGCCTCAGCCTCACAAGTAGCTGGGACTACAGGCGCCCACCACAACACCCGGCTATTTTTTTGTTATAGTTGTCATTGTTGTTTAGCAGGCCTGGGCTGGGTTCGAACCTGCCTGCCTTGGTGTATGTGGCCAGCTCCCTAACCACTGAGATACGGGCACCGAGCCATAATACTTGTATTATTATTGTTTACACTTAGATCTTGATTCATCTGGGCTTTATTCTAGTGTGTGGTGTGAGGTATAAAGTCAATTGTATCATTTTGCAAATGGCTACACAGTTGTTCAAATACCATTTATTATAAGGAGCATTTTAAAATGTAAATTCGTGATATACTTTAATACTTTAGTTGTTGTTAGTATTGTGTCATAACCATGGATGTAAGACCTTGATTATTCTAATTGCCTATTAAGCAGGCATAGCCAGGCATTGTGGCAGGCTTCTGTAGTCCCAGCTACCGTAATTGGGAGGCTGAGACAAGAAAATCATTTGAGCCCAAGAGTTTGAGCTGTGACCCATGGTACTCTCAAAGGTGACAGAGTAAGGCTCTGTCTCAAAAAAAAAAAAGAATTCACCGGACATTGGGACTGGAGGAGGAAAGGAAATTTCTTTTAAAATAATATTAGCTTTCAAGTCTTTTATGTGTATTTCTTCATGTAATGTAATCCTTACTGCAATACTATGAGGAAGATATCTTTTTTCCCCTCCATTTCAGATGAAGAAATGGAGATGCAAAGAGACCAAATAATTATCACACAGTAAGTTACAGAAGCAGGATTTGAATCCAGAGGTCAGATTTTATAACCTGTGAGCAACCCTATATCCTGTCTCTGATCTGCTGAGGCAGCATCTTTTCCCTCTTTTCAAATCTATTGCTGATTGGGGATTGTAGCAACAGCAGGAGCTGTGGAAATAGAACCTTAACTTTAAGGAAGTAATGTGTGGGTTCCAGTCTTACCAGATACAACTACAAGAAAAATTGACTTGGTTGGTCTTTTGGGTTTGGCAAGTGTGCAGAAAAGAGTTGATGTAACAGGCTTGAGACTGCTAGCGTTGGAAAGGCTGCTTGTTTAAGGTTGGTGTGGGGGAGCTTAGCAACTTGGCTGGTAAACAGTTTTTTCTACATTGAGATGGACCTTTCTTTAAATGGTAATATAACTATGTTTGATAGTTTATGATTTCTTTCGGAGAATCTAGAATTTTGGTGCATGCTAGGCAGAGGGTGCCTTTGTGACCATCCCTATTAAAAGCTCTGAGTACTAAGTCTTATGAACTTCCTTCACCCAGAACATTTTGTATGTATTGTCATAATTCATAGCTGGAGGAATTCAGGGTATCCTGTGTGACTCCATTGGGAGAGGATTCTTGGAAGCTTATGCCTGGTTTCTTCTAGACCTCACGCCATGTGCCTTTTTCTTTGCGGATTTTTGGTTTGTATTCTGCTACTTTAATAAATCTTGGCCTTGAATACAACTGTATGCCATGTCTCATGAGTCCTTCTAGGGCAGTGGTTCTCAACTTCCTAATGCCGCAACCCTTTTAATACAGTTAAAAGGGGTCGCGACCCACAGGTTGAGAACTGCTGTTCTAGGGAGTTACTGAGTCTGATGTGGTCTTGGGCTAATTCTGGACGCTGACCCTGCAGTGTTGACTGTGATTTGGGCGATGGGGATGTGTATGTGTGTGCCCGTGCTTAAGCAAGAGAGAATGAGTATATGAATGAATATGTAGAATTTGAAAACCCAAAACTTTGAGATGTTAGCAGCAACAGTAGCTGAGACTAGCACCAGTGAAGTTTCCTCCCTTTCATACAGAGAGAATACTGGCAGAATGACAATAGTTTGTGCTCAGTTACTATTGCAGACAGTAACTTGATTCAACAGCTGTACTGCCAATGAGGATATGTTGGAGCAACATCAGCAACCATCAGTAAGAAGCAGTAGTAGCTGATGCAAGTTAGATCATTTCACTTCTTCAAAACCCTTTGTTCCTGATTTTGCTCAGATTGAGATTTTTTATTTATTTATTTATTTTTTATTGTTGGGTATTCATTGAGGGTACAATAAACCAGGTTACACTGATTGCATTTGTTAGGTAAACTCCCTCTTGCAATCATGTCATGCCCCCAGAAGGTGTGGCACACACCAAGGCCCCACCCCCCTCCCTCCTTCCCTCTCTCTGCTTTTCCTCCCCCCCATGACCTTAATTGTCCTCATATCAAAATTGAGTACATAGGATTCATGCTTATCCATTCTTGTGATGCTTTACTAAGAACAATGTCTTCCACTTCCATCCAGGTTAATACGAAGGATGTAAAGTCTCCATTTTTTTTTTAAGACAAAGTCTCACTCTGTTGTCCTGGATAGAGTGCCTCAAACTTGTCAAGTGATCATCTTGCTTCAGCTGCCAGAGTAGCTGAGACTATAGGTGTCCACCACCATAATGCCTGGCTAATTTTTCTTTCCTTCTTTTTTTTTTTTTTTTTTTGGCCGGGGCTGGGTTTGAACCTGTCATATGGGGACAGTGCCTAATTTTTCTATTTTTATAATTTAAATTAAAAAAAAAATTTTTTTTTTAAATTTCAGCTTGCTTGTTCATTCTTCTTCATTTGAAGTACTCTTTTTTTGTTGTTCAGTTTCTTCTTCCTCTGGCGATGCTCTTTCCCGTTGCCTCCCCAGTAGATGGGATTACAGACGTCCGGCTCTTTGATGTTAGTAGAGACGGGTCTTACTCTGGCTCACTGCTGCTCATACTGGTCTCAACCTCTGAGCTCAGGCAATCCACCCGCCTCGGCCTCCCACAGCGCTGGGACTACATGCGTGAGCCACCTCACCTGGCCTCATTTTCTATTTTTAATAGAGACCAAGTCTTGCTCTTGCTCAGGCTGGTCTCGAACTCCTGAGAGTCTCAAGCAGTTCACCTGTCTCAGCCTCCCAGAGTGCTAGGATAACAGATGTGAGCCTCCACGCCTGGCCCAAATTAAGATGCTTTAGAATGGCCTTTAAGGCCCACATTGCTAATCTCTTCTCCTGCTCACTCTCTCCCAGCCATAATTGCCTCCTCACTGTTTTCTAGAGCATGCAAGGTATTCTAGTTCAGTTTTCTCTACCTACCTATGGTATAAATCTCTCAGATATCCACATAGCTTACTCTTTATGTCTTAATAAGACTTTGCTTAAATAAGTTTTTTTTCTTAAATTTTATCTTGACTGCCCTATTTAATATTGTATTTCCTCTCTCCACCTCTGGTACTCCTGATCCTCTTTATCCTACTTTTTAAAAAGCACTTATTACTTGAAACACCACATAATTTATTTACTGACATTTAGCTGTTTCTTTCTATAAGATAAGCTCCATTATGGTAATGGCAGGGATTTCTATTCCCTGATTTTCCCCAGTGGTTAAAGGTCTGGCACATAAGATGGCTCAGTAAATATTTGTTGAATTTGTTAAATTACTGAATATTATTGCTGAGTCATTTATACATACTGATTTTAATATGTATGGGCTATGCCTGTATAGTAGGAATTGAATAAATATTCAGTGAATGGCATTTTGGTTGCATGTCACAAATTAGAAGGCTTTTTAGAGGAATAATTTGCTAGTCATTGAAGTATTATTTTGTTGTTAAGATGCCCATATAAAACAAAGGCAGTCAAAATCATTTGTTTGAAACTGTATCATAAACGGGGATTTTAAATATTGCCCCAGCTGCATGTTTGAAGAGTTTCTCCCATCTTCAAGGACTACCTTTTTTATTGTCACTATTCTAAAATCTCAACAGCAGCAGCCTTGGAAAGAAAAAAATCACAAATAAACAATTTGATAACTGTTCTTTAGGGAATATGTTTAGAGATAATCACACTCATAAGTAGATGTAGGGTGTTGAGGGGACCACAGTGTAGGTGAGGATGTGATCTCAGCATATCCTCATTTGGTTGAGTTCCAAGTATTGAGTCTTTGGGTCTAGATGTGTTTACAATTATAGGAGGCTGTGGAAGGGTGAATGTTAACAAAAGGCTAAATGTTCAAGAAAACCTTTGAGTTTCATGTAGAGCCACACAATTATTCTGAAATCCTCAATAAATATCTGTTTATTCCCTTACCTCTATAGTTATTCATTTTTTAAGTCAAAAATTTTGTACAAAACAATGTAGCAGGTTCTGTGGAGGAATATGTAAAGATGAGTAATCAGGAGACTATAATCAGTAAGTATATGTATATATTGTATGGTGAGACTTTCTATTCTGGGGGGTGTTTGCACTGGGTCACCAGACCATCTGCTAGAAATTTTTCTTTGGCTCAGGGTTGGACCTGGATATTTATTGTGGTATTTAAGATCCTATCAGATAAAAAAAAAGTTTTGGGATCCTGGAAAATTATGAAGTAGTATTTTGATAGCCTCCTTTTTCACAGTCATAGTATCTTGACAGACCTAAACAAATGATATTCTTGAGTTTCATATGCATTTCAGGTGTGTGATCTGAAGTATACCTATGAGTTAATGGTTTATTTTCAGAATTTTCTTTACATGTTACTTCAGTGGCTGTTGCTCAGTTATGTTGATTGCCTTTTATCATATTAAAACTATCACTTTAATGCTAAATAAAACCAAGTCCATTAAATATACAATGAAACACTTTATTTGTGCTGCTTAATTACGTGATTTGTTTGCTTTGTTGGCCCTCTGAATAATTCTTCAACTGGAGAGAACTTCAGTAATTCATACTTGAGGCAGTGTAACCAATTGGTGTGTTGTCTTAGCCAGAGAGCTAATTAAGTCCACCAAACAGCTGCTGGATTTATATAAATTTACTGTATATTTTTAAGGAGACTTGATCCAGTGGTGTTTGTTCACTTTAAAACTCTACACCCAGGTTTGTTGCCTGCAGCTCAGTGGCTAGGGCGCTGGCCACATGAACCGGGGCTGGTGGGTTCGAACCTGGCCTGCCAAACAACAATGACAACTGCAACAACAACAAAAGCTGGGCCTTGTGGAAGGCACGTGTACTCCCAGCTCCTTAGGAGGTGGAGGCAAGAGAATTGCTTAAGCCCAACAGTTTGGGGCTGTGAGCTGTGATGCTACAGCACTCTACTGAGGGTGACAATAGTGAGCTTCCCCCCCCAAAAAAAAAAAAAAACTAACAACCACCCTACCCCCAGCCCCAGTGTCTTTATTTTTTAAAATTTATTTATTGTTCAGGAGGTGGTGGGGAGCGGGGGCTTATTGTGTTAGCCAAGCTTGAACTTCTGGGCTCAAGTAATCCTCCCACCTCAGTCTTACTGCCGACCCACCTGGGTCTTTTTTTTTTTTTTTTCTTTTTTTGAGACAGGATGTTACTCTGTTACCTAGGCTGGAGTACTGTGGAATCCTCATCGCTCACTGCATCCTCTAACTCTTGGGTTCATGCATCCTCCCTCCTCAGCCTCCTGAGTAGTTGGGATTACAGGCTGTGTGTCACTATACCCAGCTAATTCTTTTCTTTTTTTAAGTTATAGTTTGGTTTCACTATGTTGCCTAGGATGGTCTCAAACTCCTGACTTTAAGTGACTGTCCTACCTTAGCCTCCAGAGTGTTGGGATTATAGGCGTAAGCCACTGTGCACAGCCTTCCTTCATTTTTTTATTGTCTTCTAATTTACTTGATCATCTTCCATTCTGCCCTTAAACCATAATCTCTCATCATAGCAGCCAAACCTTACAGGAGAGGGATTCAATTTTACCTAGGTCTTCATTGTTTTTCCTTTGCTATAGTGGAGAATTGCTTTTCAGACACTTAGAACAAAATACATATATTTTTTATTGATGGGGATTCATTGAGGGTACAAAGATCCAGGTTATACTAATTGCATTTGTCAGGCAAAGTCCCACATATAAATGTGTTCCTCCAGGAAATAAATATTGAGTATAATTTTTAGAAATTTTTTTATATGTGTATTGTACTGAAGTAGTCTATAATTATGTGTAGTGATAATGTTTTTAGGAGAAAGAAGTTATGTGTAGGAAAGAAAAGTTTTTTTTAATTAAAAAGAATGTTTAGTAATAGAGAACTAATATTATTCTGTGTTTTACTCATGTTTTATAAAAGTTTTACAAAGTGATATGACTCCTGGATTTAAGCTTTATAATATCAAAAGAACCTTTTTTTCCTCTGAGTTGAAAATGAATTCTTGGAAAAAAGCTCAGCCATTAAATTTTTGTTATCAGAATATTTTTTATGATTATATTTTTAAAAGTAAGTTCTTTTCTTTGTCATTTATTTATAATATTCTGAAATATTAGGGGGAAATATTATAATTACTTGAGAAATGTCTTGTTTATTCTATATGATCATGATAAACCCACCTTGAATGGAAAACAGAATTTCTAGATATGTAGCTTCATGATCTTATATTTTAATTGTCCTTGCCATGTAAATAAGGTAATAAAAATATCTATTTAATAAGGTAATAAAAATATCTATTTTAACATTGCTTTTGATACTACAGAATTCCTCTTTACTTAGCATTATTTTAGGTTTGTCTTTACTAAAGCCTTTTCTTGTTGCCATTGAAATATACTTGAAGTAGAATTATTGAACATAATTGTTTATTTAGAAGACTTTTTTCAGTATTCCTCATTTCATTGTTATGACAGTTTACATTTTTAATGTGACAGTTAAGATGTTACATTAATGTAAGATACATAAATTTAAGTTAATTTTCTGGGCTTTGTACTTGAATATTTGGTCACATTTTCAGATTAAAATATTTTTATTATTGGAAGTCCAGTGGGAATTGAAAGATTAAGTTTTTAAAAACTATTTAACAAATGAATAATTTTATTGTATTTATTCTATTGATTCATCATTTAACCATGTGAGGAGTTAAGCCAAATGTGAAGTTATGGAACACAGTCCACACAAGTTGCCCTCATATCTGACACTATTTGAAAGTCTGGGAGATTCCCAAAGCTACCCTCAGATCTGATAAATTGCTTAAAGGACTCACGGAACTCACTGAAAGCCATTACATTCAGGACATAGTTTACTACAAGGAAAGGATACGGACTAAAACCAGCCAAGGGGAGAAATGCCTGAGGTAGAGTCCTGACCTGAGCTTCTGTTCTCTCTCCGTAGACACATAACTTTCCCACCACAGTGTGTGGCAATAAGCATGAGTATTATCAGCCAGCGAAGCTGCCCAAGCTGAGCCTTGGTGTTTACAGTTTTTATTGGGACTCCATTATGCGGGCATACTAAATGCTTGCTAGTCTCATCTCCAGCCCTTCCAGGTGTGACCCATAGTCCCCTCCACCAAAGATCATAGTGTTGATCTTTCTGGTGTGGCTAGCCCAAGGCCCCTGTCCTCTCAGGCATGACATTCCAAGGACTTAGACATCAACTCCAAGAAGGAGAGGGCCAAAGCCACACCTCTATTGGGCAAGGCTAAATTCTTTTGCTGTATAAACTCTGAGTCATATTAAAATGAGGTGGTCATGTGCTAATTTTAAAAAACTTTGAAAGACCTCTGTAGAAATAAAAATACTTCTTAGTAGTTTGTATTGCAGTATTAACTTGACATTAGCCTTCATTGTTCTACAGGGATTTGAGATTTCTTTCCTTCTTTTTTTTAGACAGAGTTCTCACTGTGTTGCCCTGGGTAGAGTGCTATAGCATCACAGCTCACAGCAACCTCAAATTCTTGGGCTTAAGCTATTCTTTTGCCTCAGCCTCCCAAGCAGCTGGGAATATAGGCACCCGCCACGATGCCCAACTATTTTTTGTTGTGGTTGCATTTGGTTGGCTGGCCCTGGCCAGTCTGGAACCCACCTCCCTCGGTGCACATGGCTCGCTCCATACCCACTGTGCTACAGGCGCTGAGCTGGGGTTTGAGATTTCTTGAAGTTTTACCTTTCATTCAACAAAGAAAAATCTCTTTCACTTCTGAATATTTATTCTATGGATAAAATACAAAATCTGGGGGAAGTGCTATATTCAAGAGTTATTGCAGCATAATCTTTTTTGCCACAACTAAACCAGCTCTCCAGGACATTCTTAGACCTATCCTCCATTAAGACCAACATAATCCTCCACCACAAAAGTAAACCCACCCAGAAAATTTTTGATCAAATTCCAACTTCCACAGTCACAAAAGGATTAAAAATGTCCTCTGGACTCTTGAAAGGCTTATCAATATTCTCAATTAATGTGAATGGTTTAAATTGTCCTCTAAAGAGGCACAGTTTGGCTGACTGGATACAAAAACTCAAGCTAGATATCTGCTGCATACAAGAATCACATCTTACATTAA
>CAUYPK010105709.1:0-19122 GCA_963574355.1 Loris lydekkerianus
GTGGTTCAAAGCTAAAAACTTATCAGCAAATGGAAGTAGCAAAGCCACTTTTCTCATGCTAAATTGAGGTATGAAAAACAGAACATATTTCTTTCTATGGGAAGAGTAACAGGTTCACTGATTCACTCAGTGAATTTTACAACATAAATTTTAAAATCTTAAGGAACACAGTAAAGTTGCATTTTATCTTTTTAAACTTTTCAAGTTGAGTATGTGTGTATGTAGTCACCTCCCATTGCCAATCAATGAATGAGTCCCTAGGAGAGAGTGCGTGTTTACTAAAGAAGCTCTGATCATTGACATTTTACATTCGTGCCATTCAGGGATTAGATGAAGACTCCTAACCCTGAATAAAGTACAAATGTCTTGTGCATTGGGTAGTTTCTCTTTCTTTTTTCTCATTCTTTTTTTTTTTTTATTGTTAAATCATAGCTGTGTACATTAGTGCAATCCTTTTTTCTCATTCTTAACCTCGTTACTCTACCTTCCACCTGCCACTCTTCTAGTCTAGAAAATAGGTGGTTAGTTATTTAGCTTTTGTGGGTTTAGTGCATTTATGAGAAAGCATAGATGAATACACAGCAGCACTATGGGTTGGGCACCTTAGATCAACACTACCATTAAAAAAAAAAAAATTAAAAACAAATTCCCTAAAAAAATACAGAAAACAAAAATACAGGTGAGTTGAAATTTGCCAAGATTTTATGGAGAGGCAAGACCATGTTTTGGACTCTGTTACCACTGGTGATAAAACATGAGTGTACCAATATGACCCTGAAACAAAGCATCAAAGTGCACAGTGGAAGTCAGCCAATTCTCCATGACAAAAACATTCTGTCAGTCCAAATCAAGAGTGAAAATGATGTTGGTAACTTTTTTGAAATCAGAGGTATTGTTCATTATGAATTTGTACCAACTGGAAAAACAGATAACCAAGTTAACTATTTGGAAGTGCTGAAAAGGCTGCATGAAAAAGAAGAAACGACCTGAGCTTTTAGTTGACAACTCATGGCTCTTGCATCACAACAATGGACCAGCTTGCATGCACTGTTTGTGAAGGAGATTTTAGCCAATAAACAAATAAGTGTTTTGGAACATCCTCCCTACTCATCTGATCTGGCCCTCAATGACTTTTTTTTTTTTTTTTTTTTTTTTAATTTACCTGAAGATGAAGGAAATATTGAAGGGAATACATTTTTATGATGTTTCGGACATCAAGGGTAATATAATGATAGGACTGAAGGTCATTCCAGAAAAAGAGTTCTAAAATTACTTTGAAGGGTGGACTAGATGCTGGTGTCAGTGCACAGCTTCCCAAGGGGAGTACTTTGAAGGTGACTGTAGTGATATTCAGCAAAGAGGTAGGTAGTAGATTTTCTAGGATGAGGTCATGAACTTAATTTTCAGACTTTTGTATATTCAACATTGTACTGGAAGTCCAAGACAGTCTGATAAGACAAAAGAAACAAATTAAGGGATTAAAGTTGGAAAAAAATAAATAAAAATATTATCAATCCCAGAAGATATGATTGTGTAAATAAATAAAAAATCTATACATAAGTTAGATTTATAAGCAGGTTTAGCTAGATATAAAAACCAATTGTATTTTTTAATTGACAAAATTATATACATTTATCATGTACATTTGTTTTGAAATATGTATACATTGTGGAATGGCTAAATAGAGTTAATTAACACATCTGCTACTTCACATTCTTTTTTCTGTGTGTGGTGACGATGCTTAAAATCTACCTTCTTAGCAATATTCAAGAATACAATACATGGTTATTAACTATAGCCACCACGATGTACAATGGATCTCTTGAACTTATTCCTTCACCCAACAGAGGCTTCATATCTGACTATGATTTCCTCATTCCTCCCTCTCCCCACCAGCCTCTGATAATCACCTTTTTACTCTCTGCTTCTATGAGTTGAACTTTTTTAGTTCTGCTTCTATGAGTTGAACTTTTTTAGTTCTGTCCATATATTCTGCACACTTGGTACATATAAGTGAGATCATTTATCATCCTGTGCCTGTTTTTTTCCACTTACCATAATGCCCTTCAAGTTCATCAATGTTGTCACAAATGATAGAATTTCCTTCTTTTGTAAGGCTGAATAGTACTTCATTGCATGTATATATCACATTTTCTTTATCCATTTTATTAATTCGTCTATTGATGGACATTAAGGTGATTCCATATTTTGGATACATGAATTATGCCACAATGAACAAGAGAACAAATATATCTTTGATGTACTGATTTTCTTTGGATATATACCCAGTAGTGGGATTGCTGAATCATATATAGGTCTAAAAAAAAAATCAATTGTGTAATATGGGTAGAAAATTTCATTCAAAAGTAATTTTGAAGATACCATTTAAAATATCCTTGAAATACAAATTACTCTGGAAAAAATATAACAGAGTTTAAGCAAGAACTTTATGGAAAAAATTATAAAACTCTACTACTAGACCTAATACCAAATTTAAATAAATGACATAGGAAGACTAAGTACTGATAGGCCAAATTGATCTATAGACATATCTATGGTATCACTGTTAATTGATCTATAACATTAATGCAATTTTAATGAGAATCTTAATAGGTATGCTGGTGGAATTTGATGAGCGGGTTTATATACAGTAGGACTTCTGTAAATTGACCACTCAAGGGACTATAACATACAGAAGTGGTCAATGTAAGGAACTCTGCCTGTTGATATGTACACGTGGTGCATGTCTGGGCTATGAAAGTGAGGTCAGTGTAGGGATCTGGTCAACTAGGGAAGATCATCCCTGAAAAGGTACAAGGTGGAAGTACTTGTCTCAGATACAAGAAGACTCATAGTAAATCAGATAGTGGGGTACCAGTACAGTGATAGAGAAAAGACTGATGGAATTGATTGGAATGTCCCCCAAACAGACACATACATATATGGAAATATGTTTTGGGTCACAGCTCTCATGGTAGCTAAGTGGGAAAATAAGAACTTCTAGAAAATGGTGTTGAGGCAATTGGAAACCACATGAAAGTTTAAGACTCATGTGAAAGACAAAACTATAAAACTTTTACAACACAACATAGGACAATATATTTGTTACCTTAGGGTAGCAAAAATTTTTTTACACAGGACACAAAGCACAAATCTTAAAGTCAATGCTAACTGAATTTCACTAAAGCAAAATTAAGAATATCCATTCATCAATGGTGTGCTTTAAGACAATAAGAAACACAATCCACAGTGGAGAAGGAAAATATTTGCAATATAAAAAAACCAACGAAGGATTATAACTCAATAATAATGAAAAAGACAACCTAATAGAAAAATGGGTAAAGGACAAGCATAAACATTCATGTTAGAAGAAAAGTGAATGGCAAATAAACACGGACCTGTGCTCGGTCTCCTTAGTGATCATGGAAGTGTTGATTAAACTACAGGGACACCGTCTCACGGCAGCTTATGATTTTCAGCATTGAGGAGGATGTGGAATGAGGCAGCTTTTGAAACAGCACCCAGGTGAAGGGAGTTGAAAGAGACTCTTGCTCAGGCTCTGAGTGACACGGCCAAGTGTATTTAGGGCAGAAGGCTGAGGCAGTTCAGAAGCCCAACAACAGTAACATGAATAAATAAACAATGGCCCATTCACACATTAGAGAACAGTGAAAAAAGAAGAATTATAGGTATTAAGCGACATAATTGATGACTCAGGAAGAACATATGTGAAGAAAAAAGCAGTTTATAGAAAAACACATACAACATGATTCTATTTATGTAAAATTCAAAAAACATGTAAAACTAAACAAAATTATTTCAGGTATATGAAAAGTATGTGGAAAACCTTTAACAAAGAGCAAGGGAAGGATGCATTCAGGAGAGTTCTCAGTAGGGAGGAACTGGAATGGGGGCAGGAGGACCAAGAGGGGCGACATCCTTTTACTTAAACTGGGAAGTGGGTGCACCAGAATTTTCTTCATAATCCACGTGCATTTTTTAACTATTCTTTAGTAGCTCATCAATGTTTGATTAAAAAAAAAAAATTGAAACTGAAGCAGAAGCAGTTTTGAAATGATTACACCAAGTTTGCTTGTCAGGTAGGATGGACATACACAGATACGATTTTCCCAGAGCCTTGGCTCAGGTATCCTGGGCTTTAGTTTTGTGTGACTGTGGACTATTAGATCCCCGATAGCCCAGCCCTCAGCAAGTGAGGGTACTTTGGGCTTCTGGCCGAAGTGTCTCTGAGGTTTCTGAATCTTGTCTTCAGTTATGTGATGGTCTTTGGCACAGTTAGGAAGAGGTTGACTATACACTCTGAGAGTTCTGAATCCTGTCTTCAGTTATGTGGTGATCTTTGGCACAGTTAGGAAGAGGTTGACTACATGCTGTCATTTCTATATCGACCTGAAGAAAGGGCCACTTCGCACTATGGGATCCCCACATCCTCCTCTCATATAGGGTGCTTGCGGCATCCTGGCATCTCCCAGCCATGAGTTCTGGGTCTGTATCTTTCAATCTTCAGGGTTGCCAGGGTTGTCATCTTTTTAGTCAAGCAGTAGCTTCATGGGAAATTTATCACTATCCCTTCTAATTTCATTTGTCTTTTAATCTAAAAGCAGTAAAACAACAGACAACAGCATCAACAGAAAGCTACAGAGAAGAAGTATTAAATGCAGCAAACTAATCCTCAGCATCATCAAGTCAGGCAGGCAGAGTCTGCTTCTCCTACTTCACCTGTGGCTACATTAAGAGCCTTTGTCTGGGTGGCAGCCCTGGGTCCTGTTTCTGCTCTGCCACTAGCAAAGGTTGTGTAATAGCACATAAGCCACAAATTTGATGAATCAAAATCTCTTGGTCTTTTGTGTATCTATGTAGAGCAGTCATTTTAGACAACACATCTTTAATCCTTAAAAGCCTTTGATGTAGGATTATTACTATGAATTTATGCATGAATGTTAAGGAAGAAGGCTTATGCAAGTTAAGTATTTGAAGGTCAAGCAGCTTCTAAATGATGAAGACAGAATGGTGCTCATTCCTTCTGGATCCAAGGGCAGAGTCCTTTTCATTGCATTCCCCTTCTTCCTAAAAGCCAGGAAAGAGAGGGCTTTGGGATAAATTATCACTCTCCATGGTTTCTTACAGCTCTAAAAAAGAGTGTATACTACCACCCTCGTTTGACACTAACTGATACCAATGGTGTAGATCATTTCTGCCTCAATGTTGCAGGAGGAATGAATAACCAGGCACAAAGAAGTTTTTCCACTATGGAACTCAGTTTCTACATAGAGCTATCAGCCACCAACTTAGCTCTTTTTAGTTACCTCTTAAAGTATTTTTTTCTCACTGTGCTAAGTATTTGGAATTAGAAGAACTCAGAAAAAGGTCTAATATTGCTACATTAGGAAAAGATTTTCTTTTTAAATTTTTATTTCAGATTAATATGAGGGTATAGACAATTAGGTTACACTGTTTGCATTTGTTAGGTAAAGTCCAAGTTGTAATTGTGTCTCTCACCCAGGAGGTGTGCCATATACCCTTACATTGTGCCAGTTGGGTGAGAGCTCACCAATCTCCCTCCCCCTCCCCCCTGCTTCAGTTTAATTGTGGTATTCTCTTGTGTGGGCATGTAGTTGTTAACTACTGTTTTCATATTAGTACTCAGTACATTGGATACTTGCTGTTCCGTTCTTGTGATACCTTACTAAGGAAAATGTTCTCTGACTCCATCTAGGTTAAGAAAAAAGATGTAAAGTCTCCACCTTTTTATGGCTAAATAGCATTCCATGGTATACATATACCACAGTTTATTAATCCATTCATGTGTTGATGGGCACTTGAGCTAATTCCACATCTTGGTGATTGTGAATTGAGCTGTGATGAATATTCTAGTGCAAATGTCCTTATGGTAAAGTGATTTTTTTCCCTTCTGAGTAGATAACTAGTAATGGGATTGTGGGTCAAATGGAAGGTCTACTTCTAGGTCTTAGAGGATTCTCCCTACTTCTTCAAGAAAGGGTTTTCTTGGCATAGTTTTGGTGTGAAAAAGGAAACAACTTGGGAGATAGACTTTGGTCACAAAAGAATTGATATCTCTGCAGAATTTCAATTTTCTTTTTCAATAGAAAAAGATTAAAACAACATTCAAAATTATTATTTTATTGTAGTAAATTTCATCCAGACATCTTTTGCTCTGGAAAATTAGGGCTTGCAAATGTACAAAGAGGAATTCTGACCGCTGAAAAATACTCCATATAAGGTTTCCTTGGGGTCTTTGAGAATGGAGATTTCATCATATAGAGCGTTCTACAGAAAAAATTCAGTCTTTTGCTTTAATTCTGGGGAGTATCATATGCCTAGAAAGACTTTGATTTAGTTTTCTACTAGATGGAAAATAGGAGAACTCTTCATCTAGCTCTGATTGAATAATTAATTTTTTTTTTTTTAACAGTTTTTGTCCAGGGCTGGGTTTGAACCCACCACCTCCGGCATATGGGGCCAGCACCCTACTTCTTTGAGCCACAGGCACTGCCCTGAGTAATTAATTTCTTAACAATGTCTTAACAATATTCTAAAAAAAGAGGTACTGCTTTCTATTGAAATAAAAGTGTTCATTTGTATTTCTAAAGGAGCAAGTAATGATTTTAATGAGTAATATGGTTTGGAATCAAACACTCTAGACTCAAACTCCAATTTTGTGACCTCCATTGGGTCAGATTCCCTCTCTGAGCCTCTTTATGAGTCCCTAGGCTGGATATGTTTATGTCTGTTTTTCAGGATTTTTTTCCCATGGCTAGATTTGAAGAATGTTTGCAAAGTGTTTGCCATGTGAGAGGCATTCATTAAAAGGCAGTTATTCTCATTATTATTATTCTTATTACTTACTATCATATTATTCTTATTACTATCTTCTCTCAAAGATAGTATTTTATGTTTCAACATCAATACTACGGCTAGGAAAGTGTTGGGTCTTACCTAGATATTTTTAAGAAAAGGGTTTAGACTATTGTATGACCTTATCTAGATACTTTTGAGAAAAGGATTTAGACTATTGTATGACCTTATATTTTGCTACAAAAGAAGTCAGCAGTGCCAGAGGCTGGTGATTCAACCACTCCTACACTTTCCCACTCTGTTCTTTAACATTAGCTTCTGCATTAATTCAAATAGAAGCATCTACAGGGTTTTCTTTTCTGTTGACTTCACTGCAGTAGTTGGGTGAATTCCCTTTGTCTCATCTATGTGATTTAAAAGTCCTATTTCCTTTGAAATGAACTAATGGTGTAAAAGGTCATTATTATAAGAATTTTAGGTTATGTCTCTAATCAACACTGTCATTGTGCTCTCTTTAAATAATTTATATTTTGTCCACAATGAAATGGACCAAGTTTTAATACTCTAAGGAAATGGAATGTGGATACACTTGAAAGAGACATATAGGAGATTTTAATGAAATGTATGTACATGTTATATTTGATCCATTTGATATTATAGCAAGCAATCATCCTAAAAAGAATGATGATCCTTAAAATAACTTAAGAAAGGGAAAAATATTTCCTGATGTTCACATTTCAGGATGAAGCAGAGTGAAGGTGTGGGAATGGATACAGCAGCAAAGAGAGAAGAACAGAGTCGAATGAAGTTCCATTCAGCTCAACAAGCATTTCCTAAGTAACTACAAGGGATATATGAACATCATCCTTGCTTTCAGATAGTTCTAGCATAAGAGACAAAAATGTAAGCCAGTAAGTTAGAGTACAGCTGGTAATGTAAGTCACAGGAAGATGTCAACTGTTGTACTGATGACGAGATAAGAAGCAGTCACAAGGCTGGCAAAGTGGCTCACACCAGTAGGTAGTCCCAGCACTTTGGGAAGCTGAGGCAGGTGGATTGCTTGAACTCAGGATTTCGAGATCAGCCTGAGCAAAAGTGAGATCCTGTCTCTACTAAAAATAGAAAAATGAGTCAGGTATTGTATCAGATGCCTGTAGTCCCAGGTACTCAGGAGGCTTAGGTAAGAGGATCACTTGAGCCAAAGAGTTTGAGGCTGCTGTGAGCTATGATGCCATGGGCACTCTACCAAGACAGGCAAAGTGAGACTTTGTTTCAAAAAAAAAAGAAGAAGAAGAAAAAAAAAAAGCAGTCACAGCATAGAGAAGGTAGTGTTAGATTCCACAGTGTGGTGGAGAAGACAAGATGTGAAATTTTCTTGAAGCATTTGTATTTGACCAGTGGGGTTGGGAGATCATGGAAGCATCTTATGAACTTATACTTTCTGAGCTTCAACTTGGAGATCTATAAAATGAGAGTTCAACTAAATGAGATCTAAGGTCAAGTTTAACTTTAAAAATATTGTTCTGTGAAACAGAAGTGGTCAGGTGAGCAGATGATGACAATTTCAATTCTCACCAGAGTTGATTAATTCAGTTTAAGTCCCTATTACATAGAATTCCAGTGCTAACAAATTAGTTTTTACTTAACTAGTTGATAGTCTCATAGACCAAATTAAGTCTGAATTAAGTTTTAGAACATTTGAACGCAAAGTTTTTACATTAACATCCACTTGCCATAATGTAAATTGACTTATTTTTGGAGTCAGGAAAATTTGGGTTCAGTTCCTCCCTGTATAATTTTTAAGGGGGAAAGACATGAGCCTCAAGGTAGGAGTCCCTGGACCTGAAAGGTGACCAGGGGGCTTGCAAGTTGTGCACATTCTCAGGCCTATCCCAGACTTCCTACGTCAGAAATACTTGGAAGAAACTACCCACAAGGCTTCCAGGTGACATTGGTATGTTCTAGACAAAGTAGGAGAACAGCCAATGTATGACATGGGGTTGAAAACTTACTTTCCATGTAAGAATGAGAATGACAGTTTGTAGAATAGCTCCCAAAGTCTAATACATAGTATTTATTAGTTGGCACATCAGAGGGCCTCTACTACATAGTATTAGTTGGCACATCAGAGGGCCTCATTGGATGATGACTGTTGCTTATATTACTGTATTAACCTATCAGTAACTACTGCTGTTTCCATTAAGAACTGAAGAGTATTCCTAGTTTTAATACTTCTTGTACTGCTTACAAATTAAAATTTTAGCTTGTTGGACAAACTATGTCTCACTGAAACACTGCATCACATTTGGTGAAGCAAGTGAGTTGTTATCCAGAACTGTTTTTCATTTTATTGATGTGGAGGATGTAGCATTACAGCTGATATTAATCCCTTTGGTCAATCACCCTTTGCTGTAGCATAGAAATCCCTTTAAACAATTGTGAGTTCAGGATTCCATGTCATAGCTTACTAACTATGACTTTCAGCAAATCCTGAAACTTTACTGAACCTCTTTCCTCATCTGTAAAACTGGAGTCATAATATCTCCCATTGGGTAGCCTGTGATCATTTAATGAGACACATATAGGGTAAAGTCCTTGGTAAACCATCCATTGCTGGGCACATCTAAGTTCAAGTCTAACAGAGTAAGATCACCGTTTGTTCATTGCATTTAGCAAATATTTATTGAACACCACTGTGCTGGAAAATAGTGCACACAGACAGGCAGACCCTGCCTTTAAAGAATGGTATACTTTTTTGTGACACTTTCATTCATGAGGCTAATGAGAACACTATAGAAATTGATGTGTCTTAGGACTATTTTACCTCTTGGAGAAGCTTAACTAGAAAAGGCTTAAAACTTAAAAGGCTTAAAATTTGATGAGGGTAATAAAAAATTATAAATATGAACTTAATACAATGTTTCAGGAAAGCAATTCATCAATATGTATCAAGAATTATTTAAATTATATACCCCTATGACTTATTCATTTCTGTGATTCTCAGAAGGTTTTCCAAGAAAATAATCATAATGCAACAAAGATTCATATAGAAAGTTCTCATTACCACTTTGTTAATATGATAGCAGAAAGTCAGAAGCCTTGACTAACAACACAGGCATGACTGAGTTAGCAAGAATAATGTAGTATCACAGACACTTGCTATGTGGCGAAGTGTTCAAATCGCAACAATGGAATATTACCTAAAAATAAAACCATGATATTTCAGAATAATTTCAATTAATGAATATATATTCAAAGAATAGAGACTTTAAGTGAATGGACCAAAGTTAATTTCATGGCTAATGGCAAGGAAATAGACCCAAGTAGTTCCTTTTATAGGTTACTTTGTCCTTACTACATTTCCTAAATTTTTAAAAATGAACATATTTTTTTTAGACTTGAAAGTTCCCTGCAAATACTCCCTTCTCCCGGGATATACCAGAGCAGTTGTACAATGAGGAGCTGCTGGACAGGTGCCAAGAGTTAAGTATTCAGCAGTGATTATGTTAATAGGGCATACCTGTTTTCTTTCAGCAATTGAGTCACTAACTCAGCAAAGAGGTTACCCAATTTGACAAATGTCATCTATATTTTGCAAATGCAAAAGGCCCCCACAGAAGTGGGCTTTGGTCAGGGCAATCCTCTCTTAGGTCTGGAGTGAAGCTAACCAGTTTTCCATCTCTTGGCCAACCCTAAAAAGAAAGGATGATGACATCTTAACACATTAATGTTTTTGTTTGTTCGTTTTGTTTTGTTTTCTGGGACAGAGTCTCACTCTATTGCTCTGGGTAGAGAGCCCTGGTGTCATAGCTCACAGCAACCTCAGATTCCTGGGCTTGAGCAATCCTCTTGCTTCAGCCTTCCAAGTAGCTGGGACTACAGATGTGTGCCACTACACCTGACTGGTTTTTCTATTTTTAGCAGACAGGTTTGCACTCTTGCTCAGGCTCGTCTTAAACTCCTGAGCTCAAGCAATCCACCTACCTTGGCCTGCCAGAGTGCTAAGATTATGGGCATGAGCCACTGCACGGGGCCCTGATACACGTTACTGTTTAGTGTTCTTACACTCCAGGATGGGAATAATGAAAACTGTAACTTGTAAAAGCACAACAAATTTCAAAACTAAAAAAAACCAACCCCAAAACCAAAAAAACAGTGACTTTAATTAAAAACAGTCAATTTAGCAATTATCAACATAGTAATTGAGTTTACTTTTGTGTTTGTTGAGGTACATCCAATGTTAACTCAGGAAATGTTCATTTGAAGCCAACGTGGCATAAAGGATAGACCATGGTTTTGAGTGAGAAAAGATTCTGGTTTAAACCCTGTCTCTCTCACTTACGATCTTTACCAAGTTCCTTATTCTTGTACCTTAGTTTTGCCATGAATAAAAAGGGAATTCTAATAGTAATTTACAAAATAATATTGAAAATAAGCTGTTAATTAAGAGCATATATATATTGAGTGCCCCAAACAGTGTAGCACAAACTATTTACAGGACATGTTGTAGCTGTGATAATTTTACCTTTATTGTAAGAAAAATTCCCAGATAGGTGGCTTTTCTGCCTTCTGGAGGTCTGTAAATGTCAGTATTGTTATGATGAGGGCCAAGACCCAGCATAGGCACAGCCAATCAGTAGCAATGCTGTCTCTGCTGTGTCATCTTGAAAATTGATGGTGCTCTGTGCATTTAAAATGCCCAATTTATGGCTCTCCTTCTCTGAACAATCCCCTCTGCATAGTCAACACATCTCAGGATTTTTGTTGTCTCACATCCTGTGGAAAACTCAGAGGAGAGGAAATTGACCTTCAGCAAGCTTTTGCTGCTTGTGACACAGACTTCGAAACTGTCTCACCAGCTTCTGCCTTTTCTAGCATCTCCCGGTTCTTCCATGACATGTCATTTATAAACACGCTCACGTAACACACACACACACACACACACACACACACACACACACAGTCACATAACATTGAGCTGTCGTTTAGGGGAGCATGGAGCCTATAATATGAGTCTCAGGCTTAAGTCTAGTAAACAACCTGCCAACACATATTTCAGGGATGAATTTGTCTCTGTTTGGAAACTCTGGAATCTATGGACAGGGTCCTGCCTGCATCTGAAAAGAAAGCATTCTACAGCCCTTGAAATACGAAAGATAGTACTTAAATATATTATTTTTAAAAACCTTGTTTTTATATCAGTATGATGAAGGTATCTGATTCAGTCTTTGCCCTTTACATTTAGAGACGGCCTTTCTCACAGGGAGCTGGAATGGGGTCTGCCTGGGGCAGGAGCTCTGGGTGCACAGTGGGTGTAGGACAGGCAGGAGCCACCTCAATGCAGACAATGTCCTGATATCCACTTCTTGCTATTGTTTTGGGTCCCCCCTCCTTGTGAAACTGACTCAAATGTTCACTGTGATCCAAAGCCTTGGCTAAAATATATACTGGCTCTTTTTATTATGCACAGATGGTGCAAGTTTTATCTTATTTCTGATTCTCAGAGGCCAGTTATGCTATAATGTTGGAAGTTAATTTTTTTCCTGACCTCTTTGCTATAAGTCAGATTATTTTATTTTATCACCAGGTATCTAGAATAGTAATGATGACAGTAATGTTCACAGCAATTTTTCTTTTTTTGAGACAGAGTCTCCCTATGTCACCTTCAGTAGAGTGCTGTCACATCACAACTCACAGCAACCTCAAACTCTTGGGCTTAAGTGATTCTCTTGCTTCAGCCTCCCAAGAAGCTGGGACTACAGGTGCCTGCCACAATAGCCTGGCTATTTTCTTGTTGCAGTTGTCATTGTTGTTTAGCTGGCCTGGGCCGGGCTTGAACCCACCAGCCTTGGTGCACATGGCTGGCGCTGTAACCACTGTGCTACAGGTACCAACCCTGTTCATAGCGATTTTTACAAGTTCCAAAATGCTGACGGTTTGTCATCATTGTGATTATTTTCCCATCATGCCCATTTAAGAGCACAGTGTGCTCTGCATTTAGGTACACTCTGAAATGTTAGGCCCTCAACTCAACAGAAAGGGCAGTTGCTAGTTATCCAAAGAAGAGCTGGATTTTGGGATGCTGTTTCTTCCCCCATAGGGAATTTAAGTAAAGCTCATTAACACCTACCAGCTTTCAGTTCTTGGGATTTTGGCCTGTCTGTGGATTTTCAGGGTATGTTCACAGCCGTGATCACACTGTAGGCTTCTGGTTGGTGTGAATGTTGCATAGACTCTACAAAGCCAAGCTTGATCACATGTCTGCCTCCAAGGGCTTGTTCCCATTTCTCTTCTATACTCCCGTCACCTCACCGGTTACCTTCCCTTTTCCTTTCATAATGTCTTTGGAATTCTTTCTTCTTAATCTTCCCTTTTTTTATTTTTTAGAGATGGGCTCTCACTCTGTCACTCAGACTGTCAGTACAGTGGTGCAGTTAATTATAGCTCACTACAGCCTTGAAATCCCGGGCTCAAACGATCCTCCTGCCTCAGCCCCCCAAGTGGCTGGGATGGCAGGTGCCTAACACCATGCTCAGGTAATAACCCTTTTTTTTTTTAGAGACAAGGTGTCATTATGCTACTCAGGATGGGCTTCCCTTTTATTCTTTTTTATTCTATTCCCACTGCCATCTAAAGTAGCTGAGGCTGCTTCCTACTATGCTATGCTTAGAGCAACACTCCCCCAGACGGCCCTAACCAGTGAGAAAATGGGCTCTCTCTTCTCCATGTGCCCGGCTGTAGGAGAGTAAGTTCTTCTCAGAAGCCAGGGCAATTTATATTTCCCAGCATGAAAGGCTAAAACCTGCTGTTAACTAGAAAGTGACCCATCCTTGGTTCATTTCAAAACCTGTTTATTTATTTATTGGCATATTATCTTGACTCTGCCCCCTGTTCTCCCCTCACCCCAGGCACCCTCCTTACCCAGCTGCCCACGTCATTGCCGCCTGAGACTCTGCAGCTAACAGGGCTTCAGGCTGTTGGGGGCTTCTGGTCTCTCTGTTTCGGATGTGTCCATAGAGACTCCTCAGTCACCTGCTTTCCTGCGCCACCTGCTGGTGGAGGGTTTCATGACCCTCTCGCTGCTTTCCACTGTGGTAGCCGCCAGGGATGTTTTGAGTAGAGGGAATGTGAGAGGAAGAGTGAGAATTGGGTTTTCCTAAAAAATATCTTCTGGAGTCTTTCCTTTAATGATAGTGGCCAGATGGCTGCCTGTCAACAAGTGACCAGACACAGTTTCGTCTGGGTCATGTTTGCAGAAATAGCCACAGAGGGACTCTGCAAGGAAACTAAAAGCTTGGTCTGAGTGCAGTTGCAGCAATCATGGTGTTATGCTTTTATTTTATTTTAGGCTTATTGTAATTGGTGCATTTTATCTCAGAAAAGCATACCATTGATCATTATACTTTAGTTTTCAGCATTCACGTTTGAGTAGTCCACTTAAATCAAATCCCAGATCTCAAGCATAATGTGTTAGCAACCTGTGGTGGGAGGTTCTGTGCTTAGCAAGACTGAAACATTTCCATTTTGAGGCGGTGGAGGCCAGGCTAGAATGTACCTCCACACCTGCAGAAGTTAGCTCCCAGAGATCTTCTTCAGAAGCCAGAGCTAACACAATAACCCGTAATTCCTGCCTTTCGTTTTTTAACATGGTCCATGGATGAACTTTTAGTAACTTTCCATAGTATTATTTAGGTGGTTGTTTTCTATCTGTAGTAGGTGATACTTTTTTTTTTTTTTTAATCATAATAAGAATAATCCCCTTTACTGAGTGCTTACTAAACACTGTTTTATTTATTTGTTTTTTGCTATTTTGGAATATTTGATTTTCCATACTGGGAGAAAATAGACTTTTCAAAGGCAATGACGAAGTACAGCATAAATTGATACGGTTTGCTGTTGACATGGCTTGTTTTTAAGGCAGTAAGGAGCTATGGATTCTTGGTCTTAAACATCGTGATAAGGCTGTTTGGCATGACTTTGCTTCTACCATCTTCCTCCACGAGGCCCAGAGTTATGTAATTTACTTCTCATTCTGAAGACAGCAATGGCCATGGCACGCATGTTCTTGCCACCCTGCTGAAAAGCCAGATTTCCCTCTCACAGATGTTGATGACTGAGACCAGGACACTTAACTTCCCACCTTGAGTCGATGATTGTGATGGCAAAGCCAATAATATGCTTATGTAATATGCAAGGCTCATAAAATCAGAATTCTTACCATGCCTTCCTTTCACTGTAAAATGAGCTTTCACTGTAAAATGTCAATTGTGTTGTCCAGAAAATGAGTGGCTCCCAGTTGGCCGGGAGGGAGACTTCCTGGAGCCTATCCTACAGAAGGGTAAACTGGGTGTGGTCGCAACAACACCCGATACTATTTGTTTTCATTTTTACATCAGCGATTTGAATTTCAGCGATTTGAATTTGAATGCCAGTAAGATTTAGGGGGTCAGGCCCTTCAGTGTCTTCACACCTTCACTGTGATACAGGTGCCCAGCACTGCAGACACTAACTGCTTTTAAGAACAGGAAAAGTCAGCAAAGTCTTTATAAATGATTTTTTTTTTTTTTATTGTTGGGGAGTCATTGAGAGTCTCCCAATGGGAGATTGTATATGGGGAGTTATATACAGAACCAGATTACATTGATTGCTTTCGTTAGATAAGGACCTTCTTATATCAGTGGTTCTCAACCTCTGGGTCGTGACCCCTTTGGGGGTCTCCTGCATATCAGATATTTACATTACAATTCATAACAGTAGCAAAATTACAGTTATGAAGTAGCAATAGAAATAATTTTATGGTTGGGGGTCACCACAACATGAGGAACTGTTTTAAAGGGTCACGGCATTAGGAAGGGTGAGAACCACTGCTTTTATATAAATAATTTCAAAGAATTAGAGCATTGCTTTAGAATGCTTGAATCGTACTCCTGTCACCCATAGTGTTCACTGTACTCTGGTGGGTTTTCCTTCTTCCTCTCATCTTCTAGCCCCTCCTCCTGACTTTTGTTGAGTCTTACTTCCCTGTATGCACACATGTGCTCATCAGTGAGTTCCAATTTCATAGCAAGTACAGGCGGTATTTATTTTTCCATTTTTTAGTACTTAAGATAATGGTCTTTCCATTCAATTTGTTGCAAAATGCCTTAAGTCATCTTTTTCACGGCTTAGTAGTTTCCCTGGGGTACATATATCACATTTTGTCATCTACTCATGAACTGATAGGCACGTGGGTTGATGCCTCATCTTTGCAATTGTGAACTGGGCTGCAATAAACAGTCTAGTGCAGGTGTAATTTTGATAAAATGATTTCTTTTCCTTTGGGTAAATGTCCAGTACTGGGATTGCTAAATCAAATGGTAAGTCTACTTTTAGTTCTTGGAGGTATCTCCATTCTGTTTTCTATAAAGGTCATGCTAATTTGCAGTCCCATAAACAGTGTATAAGCATTCCTTTCTCTCTGCACCTGTTTCTGGCATCTATAGTTTTTGGATGTTTTTACAAAAACCAGTCTAACTGGGGTAAGATAGCTCACTGTGGTTTTAATTGCATTTCCCTCAGGAAATGCAATTGAGCTTTTTTTCATATATTTAGTGTATCTTCTTTTAAAAAGCTTCTGTTCATGTCTTTCACCCACTTTTTAATGGGGTTGTTTGTCTTTTTCATGCTGTTTTGCTTGAGTTCTGTTTAGATTCTGATTATTAGTCCTTTACAGGCTGGATAGTTTGCAAAATATTTTCTCCCATTCTGCAGGTTGTATATTTCCTCTTTTCATTATTTTCTTCATTATGCAGAAGTTTTTTTTAATTTAATCAAATTCCATTTATTTATTTTTGTTGTTGCTGTGATTGCCATTGATGTTTTCATAAATTCTTTGCCTAAGCAACATTTAGAAGAGTTTTTCCAACATTTTCTTGTAGAGTTCTTATGGTTTCATACCTTACATTTAAATCTTTTATCCATTTTGAATTAATTTTTGTGAGTGGTGAGAGAAATAAATCCTGCTTCATTATTCTGCATGTGGCTGTCCAATTTTCTCAGTGTCATTTATTGAATATTGACTCTTTTGCCTAGTGTATAGTATTGTCTGCTTTGTCAAAGATCAGTTGATTTTATATGAATATTTTTACATCTGAGTTTTCTGTTCCTTTGATCTGTGTCTCTATTTTTGTGCCAATACCATGGCTGTTTTGGCTACTATAGCCTTGTGGTATAGTTTGAAGTCTGGTAAAATGTGATGCCTCCAGATTTGTGTTCCTTCTGCTTAAGATTTCTTTGGCTATTTAGTATCACCAATTATCAATAAGAGAGAAAATGAATTACCTTTCCTGTGTCAGCTTCCACTTCTTTTACAGGCATCATTCACACAACTACACAGAATCTTAGACAATGGTTCTTTTTACTTAACTTTATATTATAAAATTTTGTACAGAGGTGGCCCATGTTTAGAGAATAGTTTTTAAATATTTTGTAATAATATTTTGAAAGAGTGTGTAAAATTTTGTAAGGAATATTTTATAAATAAAGTTACATTTGGCTATGATCTCTCATTTTTCTTATGTATGGCAACTTTATAGGGGGCTTTGGGATACCCTGTGGAGTAAGTAATATGACTAATTTTATTAAACTGTACCAAAAGGGAAATCTCTTTGCCAAGTCTGCTATTTTTGTAAGTGGCTGACAGGGTTCTCCAGAGGCTTAGAGGTCCACTCTATGGGGGAACAGAGCACAGACTTTGGCCTTAGGCCTGTATTGAAATTCTGGGTTTGTTATCATGCTGAGGCCCAATTTCACATCTTCACAATGAAGTGTGTCTTTGCAGATGCACCAGTGCATAGTGGCTACTAAAAGTTGAGGCACTTAACAAATAGTAGTTTTTTCTTTCCTGAAAATTCAGAATAATATTGTTTTTAACTCGCAGTTGAAGATAAGAAAGTGATGTGAAGGAACAACATCCATGAACAGGAAAGAGTCTTTAGTGGCACCTGCTGAATTAGGTCATGGTCTGTTCTAGAAAGTTCTATTACCCTTCTGTCCTCCAACCAGGTACGAGGGCTTCTTGTCTTTGGTTTTATAAGTAGCAAAATTGATAATTATTATATTCTGTCTGTTTAACACAGAAAAGCAAACAACCTTTCCTTTTGTCAATCATAAAAACAAAGTGAAACTATGATTTCATGTTTATGTTCAAAATTCAGCTGAAAGTAAGCATAATGGCTCCATTTACAGAATTTGCACAGATATGATTAGAAATCATGCAGTCTAGTGGTATCTCTCACTGGACATAGTTGATCCAGGAAATTCTGAAACTTGACGTCTCATTATTGATCTTAGTGTTTAAAAGGAACCCTTTAATTTTCAAAGAAAAAATTGCTTTTTTAAAGTTGTAAGTTTATTTGCCCACTGAGGAGTCCTGCCTATTTTCTTAGTGATTTAGGCACTTGGCAGTTCTTATTGTTCATTATTGCAGAATGATGCCTCCCATGTGTTGAGGTAGAATGGCCCTCTGCATCAGTGTGGGTAAAGTCTTTGAGAGAAAGAATTATTAAGGCACATGCTCATTGTAAACGAATTGAATCGTTTCCATTTTCAATTAAAAGTAAATTTTAGAAGGACAGAATACAAATTTCTCTTTTAATGAATTGTACTATAAAAGAGATAGACATATTCTTCACTCTTTTGGAGACTACTGACATATACCATATTTCCCCGAAAATAAAACATCCTCTGAAAATAAGACCTACTTACAGGTTTCCTTCTGGGTGAAATATAAGACATCCCCCCAGAAAAAAGGCCCCCCTAGGCTCTGTCTCGGAATGAAAATTAATTTACCATAAACTGGTTGCTAGAGCTGCCCCGACTGGCATCTAGCAACCAGTTACATTACCTGGAGTCCTGACGTCACTGCTGTGTGGAGGCAGAGTGGAGGTTGGAGGGAGCGGTGAGTGCAGAGTGGGAGAGAGGAGGAGACTTTCACAGATGTGTGTAGAAGAACAGGAGGATCAGAGCGGACGGGATGCGACTAAGGTGGTGAGTGCTGGTCTGTCTCTGGTGACACCGCCTGATGCGGCGCCCTCATGATCACTGAAGGTAGGATTGACAGTTTGTCTGGTTTGTGTTGACAACTACCATACTACCATACCGTATACAGGTAATAAATTTCCTTTATTTTCATTTAACAATAAATGTGTACTGTATTCTTCTTCATGGAAAAATAAGACATCCCCTGAAAATAAGACCTAGCGCATCTTTGGGAGCAAAAATTAATATAAGACACTGTCTTATTTT